>BGPR01000654.1:43565-114038 GCA_013235015.1 Araneus ventricosus | reverse complement strand
TCCAAACAAGTGGTATAAGTTCACAAATGAACTACAGCAAACGATAAATTCCACCTATCAACGAAGTATCGACACCAGACCTTTCGAATTGCTTTTTGGTACTAAGATGAATACTGGAGGCTTAGATAAGCTCAAAGAAATGGTCGAAGCTAAATTCCAAGCCAATTTTGAAGCTCAAAGAGAAGAACTGAGAAAGCATGCGAAGCAGCAAATCTTTAAAATTCAAGAAGAAATCCGGAAAACGTACAACTTAAGAAGACGAGAACAAAAACCTTACAGAGTTGGAAATCTTGTTGCCATCAAAAGAACTCAGTTTGGACCAAACCTGAAACTTAAGCTCAAGTATTTTGGACCCTACAGCATCACTAGAGCAAAAGGAGGAAATACCTACGACGTAATCAAAGAGGGAAACCACGAAGGACCCAATTTTACGACAACATGTGCTGAATACTTGAAACCCTGGAACACGATGTCGGAACTCTAATATCATGAATCTTTTTCTTTTTTTCAGAACTTTGTAATCTTCGATTTCTGCTGTGTTTCTTTTTCTTTCTGTTTTGTTTGTATAATTGCAGTGTCGTCTGGAGGGCCAGCCGATTCCAGGAAGGCCGAGGTTGTGGTGCCAGACTGGCGGCACCCCCGTCATTCCTCTAGCGGATCTAAGGAGAACTTGTTAGTTGACGCCCTGACATCCAGACGGGATGCAGAGAACGACGCTTGCTCGAAAGACGAATTTGACGACTCGGCAATTATAATGCCTTTGTGTTAATCATCTGTATATATTTAATCATTTCATTTATTAATCATCTAACTGTAAATCAAAACCATCATTAAATCTTTTCATTTAAAGAACTTCAGTTGGCCATCCCTGACACCCACAATAATGTAAAGCAAAAATGCATAAAAAGGTTTCAGTACTCACCTAAAAGTCCATAAATGGATAAATAAGACAAGAGTGGGATTTAGATGCATAAGCACGCGTACATTGGAACGTTCAGAAGTGCTCTAGGTTATGAAGGTTAACAGTTAACGTCACGAGTTTCGGTTAATATTTTACTAGCAGTCTTAGAAACCTTTTACTGTCCATAAAAAATCTTAAGAACCTTTTGAAGAGCATCCTTATATAAAAATAGACAATTAAATAAAAATGAAATTAACTGTAAATGCTTCACAGTCCCGATTGATTTGTAACCATTGTAAAGATAAAGCACTTCATTTATACAACGCAAAGGTATGGCTATATATTGTTGCAAAAGTCTTTCTGTGGGTGTTTGGTGTAAACAGTCCAACACGCAACATAATGAAGAATGAAGGTTTATTTACAAATATGCAGGAAAATACGTAGCACAGGTACAGGAAACAATAGTTCTTCCACAGATTACCAATGTAAACAGACAACAATTCGCAGGTAATAACAGTTCAGCACTTTGTTATCTAACAACAAAAACAGTCAGCAAATAACTAGTAACGACAATAACTGCACTTTCAATAGTGCTCAGCTCACCAGCTTCCTAGCTTGCACTGCGGACGAACTCCAAAGACGTTCGCGCTCCAAGGCCATCCCAGTCGATCAACACACACCCCGTCATCCAAGCGCTCTCCTTATATAGTTTCCCCCGGCAGGCCGTGACGTCACACGGAATTATCTAGTACATTCAAGCGTATCTTCTCTCCTAATGGAAATATCGAGAAGATTCCTGCACCTTTGAGATCCCATATTTCGTCGCCAAATTTTTCTCTCTCAAAAAAAAATCCCCGACATTTCATCAATAAAGTCGCCAAGATGATCGCCAAGTTTATCACCAAGGTCGGGGAACCAGACGTGGCTGCTGCTAGTCATCCCATACTTATCTCTGTAAAACTCTTTTCCCAACCATAAGACTCATTGCTGGGAAGCGACTTTCCATGTTTGTAACAATATTGTTTTCTCACTTTGTAAAATTCGCATATTTTTTGCCTCGAACATTACTTCACTTTCCCTATTAATGGGAAAACTTTTCCTAGAAAGTAAAGGAGATAACATGCTGAAGAAAATTCTTAAAAAGTTATTCAATCTCAAGACCAATGGAGTCCATTCAAAAATTTCGAACTTATCTTACTTGTCAAAAAATTAGTGAAAAAACATTCAATGAATTTAATTCTTCTTAATGTTGTACTTAATACACACAATTAGCTCGTCGGATAACAATTTTTTTTTTCTACATTAAACACCTATCTGCATGCACATTTATAATAAAAAATGCGTAATTGAAGAATGAAGAAGAAGATATACTTAAGATTTACAATAAAGTTACGATGCTTTCCACTTTTATGATAAATAATTAATTATAAAATTTCATTATTGTTTTCAATACTATGTAGTAATATACTAATGCTATCTTTGAAAAAATAAAATTAGTATTCTTACATAAATTTCAATTAGTGGCATTAAATTTATTATACTGAAACTTGCTTATTAAAATTTCGATTATGCTTCGTTTTTCGTTAGTCCCTTGAAAGACGTGATTGACTGTTCCTTCAAAAGGTGCATTGTATGTGAAAAATTACAAGAAACCCATTGAATTTCCTTTAAATCTGAAAGATTTTAAAACACAATAAGAATATGCGCTGCGACCAGCCATCGTGTGCTCTGGAGTTGTGTTAATTAATCCTATTCATCGAAATTTCTTTAGAAATAAAGATACTCCAAAGATCAAACACCTCATAATAAACTCCTCCCGTGTTAATATTTCTCACAGATAAGGTCGAAAGTAGACGGGAGAAAAATCCGGCAGCTCACAAGCGCTGAGCTAATTCTGAGTTCATCGGAATATTTAGCCCAAAACAGATTTATCAGAACTTTTCCGGGCCACAAACCCCTGTGCGGGCGTTTCATTAATCATGTCGGTGGAGCTTTTCATTGAAGGGCCTTTTTTAAGGTCTGATTAATTATCCGACCGAGGAAACCGACCGAGTGGCAGATGGAGGGAGTGTTAACTTCTTTTAGAATTTTAGGTTTCTCGGTATTGGACGAAGTAGGAAGATGACAGGCGGCTTTGAAATGAATTTGCGTGAGTGGAAACTGCCTTGTGAAGATTTCTGTAGGGCTATTTTTATTAATTGAAAAGGAAATGCGTGTTGTAGTTCTGGAATTTGAGGTTCTAAAATCGAAAGAATTTTAGAAGCTTTTCACTTGGATTAGCATCAATTGAAAATATATATATATATATTTTACATTTTATAAACTGTTTGGGTAAAGATGTTATATATATATATAACATATTTGAAATTGGATGGAGCTATTTCATGTTATTCTATAACAAACTGAATTCTGGTTGACATACCCTTTTTTCTTTGAAGATGGTTTCCATATTTTACGTACATGTTTGATCATTTTAGGACTTCGTCATGATATGTAATTTGTGATTTTGGAAACCCTTTGTTGCTGAGCACCTATTACTTAAAAAGTAACTAGTCGGACCTCTATTTAACGAACCTCTATTTTACGAATTTCTCTATTTTTCTAGGAACCAAGAACATTTTGCGAATTTCTTCGTAAAATAACCTCCAAATAGCGAAGTGCATTCTCTATTTAACGAACTTTTTCTTGTGATCCAATATTTTTTTCCCCTATTTCTCAAAATATTTCTAAACATTTCAAACTTATTCTTTCTTTTAACACATTTTATGGTGATCAATGACCTTGAAGCTGGAAAATGTCGAAGCGAAAGTGCTTGAGCATCCGAGAAAAAAAATTTAATTGTTCATGAGGTGGATAAAGGCGTGGAAAAAAAGGATACTGCTTTAAAATTTGGCATTCCTCTAAACAGCTTATCAACCATAATAAAAAAATCGTGATAAGATACAAAATTATAATTCATCGAATTCTTGTTCAAAACGTTTAAAAGCATAAGTCTATAAAGATGTGGATGAGGCAGTTTTGAAGTGGACAGTGTGAAAAATAAAAACAATACAGCAATGAATTGAGATGAAGACGAAGATGATGAAGATGGAAATGATCATGATGCAGAAATCAACAAACCCTCGTATGATGAAATGCTAAAATTCATTAATTTTAATATAAAATTATTTTTTGAATTGAAAATACAGTGTATTCTCGGACAATGTTTTGTTTTATTCTTGTTTCCCTCGCAGATTTTTTTTTGATGGGTAAAATATATAAAACAAATAGATATTAATCTACAAAATAAAGGTGTGATTAATTACTTTTTTAAATAATATTTAGTGTTTATGAATTTAAAATCTGTTTTGTGTAGTTTAAAGTATTTTAAAAGGTGAATCTCTATTTAACAAATTTTCCATTTTACGAACTTTTCTTCGGGATTTAGCGACTTCGTTAAATAGAGGTCCGACTGTAGTTGCTAAATTTGGCAACTCTACGTCTAATGGTCTGTTGGTACTTGTATGTTAAAGCGGCCACCGAGCTTACTTGGCGACCTACGGATTTCGCCAAGCTCGTAAGTTCAGTGTTCTACAGTTCTAATAATTTCCGAACATATTTGTTTAGGACTGCCGTGCTTCTGTACGCTTTTGTTGACTTTTTGAAGTGAGAGCTCATTTTGGAATTTAAAACTAGCGGGGGTAGTCTCCCCAAAACTTTCTCGCATACGACCAGTAATGTGGGGTGGGTAAACACCCAGTTGGTAGGTAAATATTTTTGGGGTATTTACCCAAGGCCTGGTTATTTTGAAAAAAGAATTAATAATGGTGATTTACAATGAAACATATAAAATTTATGAATTCCCCAAAACTTAATATTTTTCAAAAAATGGCGTATGTTTGCAATTTTTACGCGCGCTGAGGTACCGCAACTTTATTTAACGTTTCTGAGTACGAAATCTTGCTATAGATATCACACAACATTTCACCATAACTCTGGTTAATCACAGGCGTCCGTCTGGAGAATGTCAAAACGAAGTTTCATTTTGGGGGTTGCCATAATTTCCGAAGCGCGTGTTTGCGGGTCGCTACAATTTCCTTCGTAGACCGCCAAGCTCAAAAGCCGACTATACTAACTTGAGTAAAGTCAAACGCTCGCCAACACACAGTCGAAATGTGAATTTTGAATCAAATATGCAATTTGAACACATTTTTTAACAGATTGAAATTTGAGCACAGATCTATAATTAATATTAGCAAACGTCATGCCAATTTTTATTTATCTAAGCCAAAGGGTTTAGGAGATATAATTTTCACAAGTATGCGATTATACAGTCCGACAATCCATCAACCCTTCGACGGATTTGGTCCGAAATTTGATACGGACCTACATTTATGATGATAAAACTGTGTACCAAATTTTATTCATCTAGCTATTCAATTTTTCGAGTTATGGTTTTCACATGACCGCGGACAGACAGAAAAACAGACTTCCCTTGGACGGATTTTGTCCAAAATTTGAAAGAAACCTACAAATTATGTTTAAAGACCACATACCAAATTTCATCCCTTTAGCTCTAATAGTTTTCGAGTTATCGTGTTCACAGACATACAGACACACAGAAAGACATATTTCCAAAATTGTGTTTTTCGGACTCAGGGAGGTCTAAAACGTGGAGATTCGTCAAAATCTCGAGTTCGAATTTTTTGACGATTACAATACTTTCTCTTTGCATACTTCGTATACGAGAAAGTAAAAACGTAGATTCATAACATTCAATGAACAAAAGTAGCTACTAGGTTTCTGATTTGATCAAAGCAAAGCCGCTGATGTTTTTTAAGTTTAAAAAATTTGCCACCACTTCAGATGCCGCTTGTATAGCGTGCGCAAGAGACCAATAAAAGGCTCATTGCGCACACAAAACAAATGTTCTCACATCGCCGAACCGTCTGCATAAAAACCAATCTCACTACAGGCGCCTATGGGAATGTCTTTTACCTCGCCAAGTTGATCGTAGTGCCCGATAGGGTTTCCGTGTTTACTTTGATTGGCGCGAAACTGAGTTTTTTCTTCATCGTGTTTTGAAAACCAACCACCTTTATTTACAATTAACAACTAATAACAAATTATTTTCAACTTTAAGATGCTCAAGAAGGAATTCATTCTACTTTAAGTCAAACACATACACACAAAAAAAAAACCCCTACAAAGTAGAAATATTTACATCCTTATAACAGAATGCATCTCTCGGTCGCCGTCGAAATAGAAAAAAATTTACAAAGCATTTCTCGCCAAAACAGCGAAATATCGCCAAATATTAGCATCGAAAACACTCCCCATAGCGGCAAGATTTCATCACCATCTTGGCGATTTATTTCGGTTGCTTGGCTAATCAATCTCGGTGGCCGCTGTAACGTGCCAGTACAGGTCTGCCATGTAGAGCATTACGATTTTTGCATCACGAATGATGCAAAAAAATGCATACAGATTGTATGCCTGCTTATAAACACTATCGTGTTAAAATAATTCTGACAGTCTTTAACTTAAAGTCTTTTTTAACGAAAACACGTTTTCAAAGTCGGTATTAAAAATACATCAATCTTCAGCTGTGAATCATCACGCGTGTCCGAAACACTGCCTCCTTCAAAATCGAGTTGCAACATCTTGCTGAATAAAGGCCTCCTGGGTAATGTTAAATGCCTGTTTCTTTGTCTGTAATTCTTGAGGCTGTTGTTTCTGTCAGAAGAATATAAAGTATGCGATATATCAGTGTCAAAGCGCAAGTTAATTCTGTTGCGCTGAAAGAGCAATTAATTACGGTTTAGAGACTTAAGTGTGACGGATGGGAATATTTTAGAATGAAACGCAAAAGTGCGATTTGTGGATGCGGTTTCATTGATGTGGGAATGAACTGATTGTGGATGGGAATTAATTAAGTGATTCCCTTCGAGAATTAAGTAAAAGGTATTCTGCAACTGCATCCGAATATTGAACTAGATGAAAGCGAAACAGATTAAGGTTTGATTCAAATTCTGGGTTTTGAGGTCAACAGTTGGGTTTTAAAGGAACTATTGTTTTTACTGATTAGTAATGTATTCGATATATACATGCAATCTTTATTCGACTGTCTCATAGTTTTGTGATTTCAGAAGATTTTTGATAGTAGTTTATAGAGTAAAATGTTTCTATAACGATATTGAAAGGGACTAAAAAATATATTCTTATAGATAGGTTAACGTTAAACAGTTTGAGGATTTACGCATCCAATGTTTATGCGTTAATATACTAACATATTTTATTGCGCTTATTCATCATCTTACAAATACAATAGAACCCCGCTAATCCGAAATTCCGGTTAATCAGAACCGATATTATTTTCGAAATTATATGTAATTGGTAAGATTACCTGAAAAGATTTAAATATACATACTAAAAACAAAAAAGTACTTTTTCAGCATGCATAATTTTGTACACATTGAAGAAACTAATGCAATTCGCCGTAAGATAAGGTCACTTCATACAGGAGCACATCCATTATTCTAATGAAAATGGCATTATTCTAATGAATAATGAGACATATTCTCTTTCTATTGCTTTTGAATAAAAAAATTCAAGAGATAGTAGTACTCAGTACTTATAACTTACATTTTTTTAGCACACATCTTTTTTTTCTATTTTTATCGGAATTTCGGGTAACACGAATTTTTTGAAATCCGAACAGGCACCGGTCCCAATTAGTTCGAATTAGCGGTGTTCTACTGAAATCGTTGATATGAAATTGTATTTCATAAAGATATAAAATATACAATTTTATAAAGTTTAATAAAATTTTATGTTTAAACTTTTTATGAAAATATAAATTGAAAACTTTCAGCACCGTCATTCACTGAACCTTTAAATCTTTTTTCGATTTCTTTTTCCACTTTACTTTTTTCCACAGCCAATTCCAATGTCTTATTTTTTCAAAAAAAATAGCTACAGTCGACTAAAAAATCCCATATATTTTTTAGTAGAATCATTCTTTATAGGTTTCCGAAATTATTGGTAGCTTTTCTTCAAATGCCAATGTTTTCAGTCGCGCCATCCTAGATTCAAGCTAACATATAAAAAGCGAATTTCAAGGAACAAGTGGTCATTCCGAAGTGTTAAATGCAAATGAACAGGTTAGTGCACATCAGAAATCATAGGTAACAAATATCTGTGCACATTTCAATCGCTAGCCCACCCCCCGAAATAACTATCTCCGGTTTCTAGCAACACCCCACCTGATATACTTATCTTGTGCATCGTATTACATATTTATATCGTTCTTTTATAAATTTAAGTGCAATTTTTATTTATAAAATCTTTTTTAACAATTAAACTAATAAATAATAACATAAATATAAACTATATTTATTTTTGTAAAACAGCACGATATATATATGTAATACGATGCACAGTATGCCGTAAAATTTGTGCAGGCGCACCCGCTGGAAGGTTAACTGGCATTTTTCACCATAAGGTGTTATTTCCCAACGGAAAAAAAATTAAGATTCTACTGTACCAGCTTTCTAAGGGGCTTTTTATTACAGAAAGGCTAGTCTAAAAAGTGATTATCGATAAAGGTTAGTTGAAAATACATTGAGTAACTAGGAATATCGCCGGAACCAAAGAACATATTTATTAGATATTTTGTAAAATTTAGCAATGAATTTATTTTCGAATCCGAGGTTATCAGTGTCCCTAGGGAATTTTCCAATTCCACACCATGATCTCAAATGATTCGAACCCGATCGGTGCTCGTTTAGTCATCTGTGGTTGGCAATACTTTGAATGCAAATAAAACGGGTTTTTGATACGCAACTGCAGTGACGGCTTGTGGACATGATTTTGTCAGTTGGAGATGAGAACGGTATACGTGCACGAGATCGGGTTATGAGTTCTGACAATTTTTTTTCGTATTAGAGCAGTATTTTTTTCTAAAACTTATTTTATTGTTTTGATTACTCCAATGAAGAGTGTTATGATTCGGATTAATAATAAATCATTTTTAAGAAAGCCTGATCTCGTAACTGTGTCACCTCTACGAAAGTTTCACTGTCAATTCTCGTTATAGACAGTTTCGTGGTACACAGGTTCCACTGTCTGAGCTTATTTTTCTGACTCATTATAAATAAAATATTCTCATTCGTAAAACTTAAATCTCGGAGCTCCAATTGATTTCTCTTTCGATGCAACAGGGTTAGACAATGCTTTGACATTGATAATATTATAAACTACGGTAATATATCAGAGTCATATATTATAGGACGGGGTAACATTGATATTTTACCAACTATGTGGAAATATCAGTGTTGTGTCATAGCCTTTCCATCAACATTTTAACTCCTATATCTACCTATTTTCTCACATACGGTAAATTCATAGAAATTAAAACCAGATTAATATTTGTTCAAATAATAATTTTTGTGACTTCTCGATAAATTTCAATTCTTAGCAATTTTATAACGAAACTTTTCTGTATTCAAGCTTTAAAGTGAAGGAAAGAAGATGATATTTATAATAAAAGAGATATTGTGAGGTGTTATGTAAGAGAATTTCCTTGTTATAGGAGACCACTGATGTGGGAAATGGGTGATTTAAACCAGCACATATTTTGTTCACAAGGGCAAATTTTGAAGAAATTTTAATATTAGGATTTCTAATATGACAATATCGGTTGTTTTGCCTACAATACTCTAAATGATTTAAACCTGTATTAGTTATTAATTAAAGTGTGCTCACCTGGATAATTTTATTCGAAAGATATGATAACATCAAATATAACTTTCCAAACATCTCATGAAATAATTTGCGGGGCTGAATCTTGTAAAAGCGAAAACGTTTCGTCTTTTAATGTAGCAGGTTATTCATATAGGTTTAGGCAATGAGGTAGACCATTTCATCTTTGAAGAATACTTTGATTGAAAAATAGATTAGTTATCATATATCGTCGCTACACTATATCTCACTTTCTAAGTTTCAAAGGCGGAAAAACTGACTTTTTCGCAAACAAATAACGAATATTTCTGAATTTTTTCCACATCTGTTTCGAAGATCTGGCCTCATGTTCATATAAGGCGTTAAAAATACTTTAAAATATTCGTTATTGGTTGTGAAAAGTGAGTTGTTTTAATTTCCCTTCGAAATTTCAAAAAAATTGAGATAACTGTTGATGCTTGTTAAGTGACGATATCTTAGTATTTCTGAGAAAAATATATTAAAAAAATGTTTTGGGCTTAATTACTTTCCAATATTATCTTGCTGTACTGGAGTTGGAAAACTTTATAGATTGTAAAAGAAAAGTTACCGGAAAAAGTAAAAACCGTAGACTAATATGTCAGGGGTGTAGTGGATATAGAACGTCGTTCCGGCATTTCTTTTCGACTTTCTCGTATACTTAGTATACAAAGAGAAAGTACTGTTAAAATTGCATATTCACCTACATTCATGATGATAAAACTGTGGCTTGATGATAAAACTTATGACTGTGTGCAACACACAGACATAATTCCAAAATTGTGTTTTTCGGACTCGGGGAGGTCTAAAACGTGGAGATTCGTCAAAATATCGATTTCGAATTTTTTGACGACTACAATACTTTCTCTTTGTATACTATGTATACGAGAAAGTCGAAAAGAAATGCCGGAACGACGTTCTATATCCACTACACCCCTGACCCTGACATATTTGTCTAGGGCTTTTACTTTTTCCAGTAACTTTTCTTTTACAATCTATAAAGTTTTCCAACTCCAATATAGCAAGATAATATTGGAAAGTAATTAATCCCAAAACATTTTTTAATAGGTGTCTTCCTCGTCATCTGACCGCTGTTCAAACTTACGAGGTCCGCCCTAAAATAGCTATCGTGTTGCTTCAAAACGGGACTTTAATATAACTAAACTATATGTTTTTCGATTTCATTCGAAAATGGTGGGTGGAGGCAAGCGACCATTGATAAAAAAAAATTTAGACGTCATAAGCTTTCATATGAAATAAAAATTATCGAAATCCGTCGAGTGGTTGTGGCTGGCGAACTGTCTGAAGGTTTTACCATATTATTTTAAATACAGGGTTCCCACTTATATCCGTTACATCCCCTTAACTTCTAAACTGTGACAGCTTAGGCCATAAAGTTGGTGTATAGGTATAGTAAAAGGTCTATGCGCTACTCGATGAGACAACTTACAACGCCATCTATCGGCAAATTTTGGAATTAGCGGTCCTATCTCGAAAATGGTACAAGATATGGGAGAAAAGTCAATAACAAAATTGTAGAGTGTCTTCGATTTAGTACGACTAGACACCTTGAGTGCAATAATGCTAAGAACAAAACGTGTAACATGCGCATTTGTTTGCTCGCATTTTCGGAAATTTTGACTTCATATGACACGAATAAAAGGAGAAAATGTTATTTTTCGGACAAAAAATGATCCAGTTACACTTTTTCTTGTGGAAATAACTCAAACAGCATTTGTATGGACCTTTCCGCCAACATAGCAGTACGTATACCTGTTGCTTATGTTTGCGCACAAACTACATGCTGCATGTGTGCAAAGTGAGATTTAAACATGGACTGAAATCTGCATTGCAGATGATGGAGAGCACTTTGAACACCGAATATAAAGTATATTGTGATAACCAATTATTTTTTCTCGTTTTAACCCGTTTAGAGACGTCACAATTTTGGAAATCGAGAAGAAACAAATGTGCACTTTAAAAGTTTATTTCTTCGTATGAATGTGTTAAAGGTATCTTTTTGTACTAAATCGAAGACGCGCTACAACTTTCTAATTGACTTTTTTCTCGTATTTTTCACCGTTTACGAGATAGGACCGCTAATTCCAAAATTTGTCGATAGATGGCATTGTAAATTGTCTCATCGAGTAGCGCATAGCCTTTTTACTATACCTAGACACCAACTTTATGGTCTAAGCTGTCACCATTTAGAAGTTAAAGGGGGTGTAACGGATATAAGTGGGAACCCTGTATATACATAAATAAGAAAGAAACTAAAATCCTCCTTAGAACAGCAAAATCTCTGTCACCCACGGGTTAGTGCGTTCCGGCACTGCAGAATTTGCGATTACACCACTGGTCAGGGCTTGAGTTCAGTTTTTCTGAAATATCTCGAAAACTATGGGTTCTAGCGAAAAACACTCAATTACAAAATTAAACTACATACAATTTCCCATAAAAAATCCATACATTTTTTTGTAGCATCAATAGTTTAGAATATACAGGGGGATACAAAAGTAAATATTTCTAAAATCCCTTATTGTAATGGAAAATCAATTAAAAGTCAATTAACAACCCTCATGAAAACCTCATGCCTATATAATAATTATACAAGGGTAGTATTATATATGCAGCAGCGAGGGGTGCTGACAAAACAATTTGATGAGAATTCGTGTTCCGTTCCTCCCCTCATATCCGTTACCCTTCACAAGTCTTCTTCTACTCGTAGTCCAGTCAACGAATTTAAAGATAAGTCTAGTTATGAAATTTGGCACAGTTGTTGGGAAGACTGCCCTAAACGATTAACTAAAATTCCCCGCCGGTGGGGGATGCGGGGGGGGGTTTAAAGAGGGGATTTTTCAGTTTTTCTTAAATTTCTCGCAAACTATGGGTTTTCGCGAAAAACACTTCATTTCAAAATTAAGTTACATTAAATTTCCTACAAAAATAGTCTTAAATTTTTTGTAGTATAAATAGTTTAGAAGATAGGAGATTTAAAAGTGAATATTTCTAAAATTCTTTATTGTAATGGTACAATTAAAAGTGCTGATGCAACAACACTCAGAAGAACATCATGCCTATCTAATAATTGCACGTGCAGTACTGCCCTTGTATAGAGAATAATGGTGGTGTCGGGGGGGGGGCGACAAACCTATTTGATGAACAGTTGTGCTCCCTGCCTCCCCTCCACTCAGTCCCACTCCCACCCTTCTACTCAATCGTTTGGTTCTATTAACGCATAAAATGAGTGCATTTAGACTGCATAATCTAAATTTACATATCTATGCTGAGTTTAACTTAAAAGCTCGCATCTAGTCTGCCACAGTTCAACAGGAACATTTTCTTGCCAATGAAAGGAATAAAACCAGGCTTATTCAATTACTAATACGGAAAATGGCTGCTGAAGGAATTGAAACGGGAGTCGGTACAGGGAATGCTGATACTTATATTGTGATATGTGGGTTAGAGAAAGGAATTTCCCATCCCATTGTTGCTATAAGAGGGAAAGACGTAGACGTAATCGTGTTACTGATTGCTTGGCACCACCAGAAAGTAACATTTATTTTATGAAGACTGACAATAGAAAAGTCGAAGCTAAATTATTTTCTACAAGAAAGCTCCAAAAAGAACTTTCTTTTCCCCAAAACATCCTCCTTCTCCGTGCATTCAGTGGCTGCGACATAACATCGGCTATTTATAGAAAAAGCAAAGCACTGTAGTTACATTGTTCAAAAATCAACTGAGCCAGATGAAAAAAATTGCTGACACCTTTTATAACGCTTCATCAACACCAGATGGGATCTCACAAGCCTGTGAGATGTTTTTAGCCATATGCAAAGCCCCTGCTAATGGACATAATATGAATAACTATAGATATGCAGCATTTCTCAATTCATCAACTAAGATCAAACTGATCTCTCCTCAACCAAGGAGCGTCTTTCCAACACTCAAATAGCAATGTGTTTCTGTTTGTAGCACCTTCCATGGTACCTGTACTAATGGTGACCCTCTAGAAGAAGAGGAGGAGTTCGAATTTGTCAAAAAGTAGAAAAATATGATGAAATTCGATTACGATCAAGTTTGAAAATGGGTTATGCATATTTTTATGTAGGTATGTATATATATATTATGCTATGTATAATATGTTATAGATATATTGTAATAGATAGCCTTTCTTAAAAATAAAACTAACATTTTGAATCACTTACTGTAATTGTGCACTTTTTCTTCCCGCTATATATTCTAAAATATTCATCCTAAGAAAAATATGCAGGACTATTTTTGTAATAAATTTAAGATAACTTAATTTAGTAATTAAGAGTTTTTCGCTAAAACGCATAGTTTTCGCGATATTTAAGAAATACTACGAAATCCCTCTCTGAACCCCCCCGCACCCCCCCACCGGCCAGGACTTTTAGTTAATCGGTTAGAGCAGTCTTCCCAACAACTGTGCCAAATTTCAAAACTACATCTATTTTTAAATTTACAATTCGTTGACTGGATTACGAGTCAAAGGAGACTTGTGAAGGGGAAAGGATGTGAGGGGAGGAAAGGAACACGAATTCTCATCAAACTGGTTTGTCAGCACCCCCTCCTCCGCTCCTACACATATAATACTACCTTTGTATAATTATTATACAGGCATGAGGTTTTTATGAGCGTTGTTGATTGACTTTTAATTGATTTTTCCATTACAATAAGGACTTATAGAAATATTTACTTTTGAATTTCCCCTGTATCTTCGAAACTATTGATGCTACAAAAAATGTAGGACTTTTTTTGTAGGAAATTTCATGCAGTTTAATTTTGTAACTGAGTGTTTTTCGCTAGAACCCATAGTTTTCGAGATATTTAAGAGAAACTGAAAACGCCCCCTTTTAATCCCCCCGGAACCCCTACTTGCGGGGCTTTTAGTATGTCGTTTATGACAATACCCTCAACAACTGTGCCAAATTTCAAAACTACACCCGGAATTAATTTTTTTTCTATTCGTCGATTTTTGGCCTTCGTTGACTGGACTAATATACTATTTTAAGATTTTTCAGAGCTTAATTAGCAGTTAAATTTCCTATTATTCATGGTTCCTACGAGAATTTTAGCCTTTTAGTAGAGCATTTGCTTCAGTGTTGGAGAATTCTGAAATTCCAGCCTCAAATCCATTGATGATGCCTAGTGAATTTGGACTTGTCGTCAGTTAAATCTAGTCAATGTCTAACCGCCTTGACATGTGACATGTGTTGTGCCATTCCCTGGATAATCATTGTCATGCGGTTCCTTTTTCAACATGCAACGATAAAGATTTTGAGGAAATGATACCGGGAAACACTTGGGATCGTGGTGGCCTGTTGGTGAGGTTTCGAATTAGATACAAGAGAATTCCAATCTTCAATCCCTACCCTACCAAAGATTCCCCGTGCATGTGGGCTGGTACAAGTTAAAACGGACATTCAGAGTCTGGGATGACGTGGAAATTTGGAGAGGAGCGTGCTTGTTCAGGTGTCATCCTTCTCATATGACTTCTGTTCAAATTTACGAGATCCGCCCCAAAAGAACCGACTTTTGCTTAAAAATTAAATCATTATTTAACTAATTACTATCGTGGAAATTGTATGGATATTACGAATTTTTAGGATATTGACAACCATCAAATCGCAGCTTATTTTCAGTAATTACAAAAAATATTTTTTTTTTTTGCATTTTTAAATTTGAAGATAAGCATAAACGTTCCAAATTCAGTAAGATATATAGAGAATAAATTTGGAAGAACACGAAGGAAAAAATAATGCATTTCATCAATCATTAACAATAGCAAAAAATAGTATAAAAATGTCTCGTTTATTAATTTTACATCTGAGTTTAGCTGTAGGAATAGAAGTAGCTGAATGTATACGGGTTTTGACACCAACTGTAATTTTCTCAACATAGTCATGAATGGTTAATTTGTCGTCTATTATGGTACAGAAAAAAATTCCCAAATTAATGAATGAAATGATGGCGAAAGACCGCACCAACGAAAAAAAATTCATGAAATTGCAAAGAAACCGTCAGCGCAATACCAAATATACAAGCAGTTACAAGACGGGAAATGATTCAGCAGCATCCTTCTTGGAGAGCGATGAATATATCCTCTTTTGCTTTAGACTGTGCACATATTTCTCGTTATTGCTACCGAAGACAAAAGATCTTATGAAATGTCTATAATTAAAAACCGGAAAAATTACAGAAATAAGTACAAAATCAAATAGATACAGATATGCAAAAAGGATATACTTTTTTTCATTTAACAATCATTATAACGCAACATTGATTCTCTGTAACATAATATGACTCCTAAAGTCTTCATACCAAAAAGCTCTGTCATGGATTCAAGCGAATCTTTTGTTGGCCACAGAAAACAGCGCTCACTATCAACCACCATTTGAAGAAAGGATATAGATAAAGGATACGAAAAAAAGTGCTCGTGTCTTCTCTCTATTCCAGAGCTTATTATTATCTTTTCCATTTTACTTCACGGTCGCGGTTACAGTGGCCGGAAGGAAAAACCTGCCTTTTTTCTCCTTCTCTTTTTTTTTCGTTTCGGCGTTTCTGTTTGTGGCTCACTTCAATTTTATCCATTGTCTCTCTCACGATTTGTATCACTTGAAGAAAGACAAGAAAGAGGCAGGACGAGTCCTTCACTTTTTTTGTCATCTTCCTCCATTTCTTTGTGGTGTATCGAGAATCAGCGCCATCACCCGAGATTCTTTTCTGTCGTCTCAAGTTTAAGCATGGTGATGAAGACACAGCGACAAAAAAAGTGTGTGGTTATGAAGTCTGAGGTTTGGTGACAAAATGAATGATGTCTCTATAGTGGGAAATGATGATTAAGAATAAGGCTCGAGACATGAATTTGGAGTTGAAAAAGTTACGCTTTTATCGTAAATGGATGTAAGGCGTTGTGTGACTTTTATCTTTTATCAGTCGAATTAATAACTATGCATTGTTTGTTATGAAGTTAAATAATGAAAATGAAATTTGTTTTTCTTAGTTATAGTTCTACTAGATTGAACGGAATATACGTGATACAGAAAGCTTGAAAAACACAGTTTCAACTGACTGATACCTACTATTATTTGAACCCTCGGAAAAAATCAGTGGATATTTAAAAAGAAATTACTGATAAGAAATGATGGATTAATTGTTATGTCTATTCTTATACGAGCAACGAATATGCCTTTTATTAAACTTTATGCAAACTTGCTAATAGTGTCGCAATAAATTTTAGCTGTATAAGGAGTGTATAAAGATCGAATGAAGGATGATTGCTTCGAATTTAATGTAATGTGTGGTTCAATTGAATTGAAATAATAAAAAATATTTATTTTTATTACATCTTGTTTATTCAGATAAAAAAAATTATAATAAATACAAAATCTCTAAATAGCGTCTTCTAAATATGTTTAAACTGGTTTCTCAGAAGCAAAATCCGACATTTGCAACTTTTTAGAATTGAAATAAGATCAGTTAAGTAATAAAGAACTTGCCCATGCGATGAGTACGATTATTATGAACTATATTTAAACTTATAATCGCCCATCTAATATTTACAAATACGCTTTAAACTTGCAGAAAGGATTACATTTGTTTTACAGTCTTTGATGCGCGCATAAATCAGTTTTTTTTATGGTGATCACATTCCAAATCATATTTGGCAACTCTCTCCCTGAAAATTGTCTTTCTGTTTGTTGACAGAATACATAATTCTATGGTTAAAGTTATAAGTAGAAAGAAAGGCAGTTCAGCTTTGCTCTCTAGAGTGGAAATAAACAATGTTGGAGATCATAGTTTAAGTCTACTTTTTGCACATTATCACATGAATTTTTGTATTCAGGAGAGAAAACAATTGCTTTCATTGTAAGAGTTATCATCGTCATGTAAGAGTCTAATTTCAAACGAAATTCGGTTTACTTTGAACCTTCTAAAAATGGGAAGAGGAATGAACTACTTCCCTTGCAATACTTGAAACCAACTTGATTCCATTGCTCAAACAACGACCCAAGGTCGCATGTAATTTCGGCTTCAAAATTCTTGTTTGCTCTTAACTTTCACTCCCCGGGGGGACCACGAGTATGCTAATAAGAAGCCTCCGGATAAGTAAGCGGGTTCTCAATTCGCCAGGGTTATAATAACAGTGAGGGTAGAGTTACCCCCCCCCCCGATGTCGATATCTACCTCCTTCGGGAGGGGCCGGGACATAACCGGTTCAGAGACGTAAAAAAATCGTGCAACTATTGAAGAAAGGACTGATGAGCAAAATAAAAACCGTTAGTACTTTCACCTTACTATCCAGGCTGTCGCAGCGATCGTTCTTCAGTATTCCCGAAGACTAAGGCAGGACGGGGGTGACTCTGTTGAGATTAACTTTCAAAGTAATCACCATTGGAAAACTTCCCCGAACCTTTTTTATAGATCGTCTCAAAACCTTTGAAGTAAACCATTTTTGAAAGCTACCACTAAACCACTAGGGGTATCAAAATTACTTCTCTTTTCAATCATGGAATCAACGTACCTCTTCGAAATGCGATAACTAGAAAACTGAGTTTCAACTCTTTGCGGTCTAAAGGTCTATGCTGAACGCCTGTTTCTTTGTCTTAGTTTTGAGGTTGCTATTTCTGTCAGGTGACAACCCAACCCTTCACCGTTGAAAGGACATTTAATCACGGCTGAATTATTCAAGTTTGTCGGATGGGGATATTTTGAGGTGAAATTAAAAATGGCAAATCGTTTTCTACTCCAGTGTTAGTTGCGGTTGCATTGCAGTTGAAATGAGATAAATGTGGTTAGTAATGGAGGAAGGGGTTGCCGCTAGGGATTGAAGGAAGGATTGTTTGAAAATGTTATAAAAGTTTCAGATTTCTTTATTTAATCAAAGCAGAATAGCTTAGAGTTTTCGTGTAATTCCCTTTCTTGAGCTGTACTTGTTTGTATTAAGTGTTTTTTTCAGATTTGCTAAGTTCATGATTAATGATTGTAAGCGTTCGTCATTAATGTGGTTTCTTCGCAGCGTTTCCAGGTTTGGAAATTGCTAGCAACTTATTCGCATTATCGTTCTTTTCGGAAACCTTGAAAATGGTAAAATCTTTTAAGCCATGAGCGATCGACAAATATTTAAATTCTAGATAAGCATTTCCATGTGAATAATCGTAGATTTGCTATAAGTTAAATAAATTGAGCATGTGTCTAAGAAAGAGTTTCTTTGCTATATTTTAAATGACGCTCGCTCTAAAATCAATCTTCCGGCCTCATCAGAGATTTGGAATAAAAAAGTAACATAACTTACGAAATATTCACAATAATTCCCTGCTACACAATAAGGATTTTTCTTTTCATGCTTAAATATCGAAAATTGTTTACCACAAGCAATGAAATATAAATTGCCGGGTTTATTTTTCTCTAATTTCGTAATTATGAACTGTTTTATTTCAAAATAAAGGATAATTACAATATGATAAAAGAGTTTTGAGTTGATTTATTTTTAAAAATATAAATCACACTCTTGCAAATCGTAGGATGTCAAAACAGATGTTAATTGTCATTCACATTGTTTCGAAAATCTTCAGATGGTATACGGTGAATGTAGTCTAAATAGACAGATAATGGAGAACGCAGTTTGAAATAGACGGATAATGGAGAACGAAGCTTGAAATAGACGGATAATGGAGAACGAAGCTTGAAAGAGACGGATAATGGAGGACGAAGCTTGAAAGAGACGGATGATGGAGAGCGAAGCTTGAAATAGACGGATATTGGAGAACGACGCCTTTTTCCACGAATATTCCAGAAAACACGATAAACACAAACAACAGCACTTGTAGAAACTAACAGCAAATCTCTACAAATAATAAAGGAGAATGTGTGTGTGTTGGCGCTCTACAGGCCAGAGCTACAAAATTCGGTACAAACATGCTTTCGAGGGTGGGAATGTGCACCTCGGAGCCCGTTTTTTTAAATTTTAATTAATTAAAAAATAAGCAAAATTTTAGCGTTTTTCCTTAATAACTTTCGAACTTATTACAGTACAAAAATCATTTTTACACATTCTGAAAGCGCAAAAAAGTACGCAAGTTTCAATTATATCAATTAAGTTGACGTACAGTGTTTTCACTAATTTTAATAGATTTTTAAAAACACTTCTTGGAATAATTTCCAACAATACTTTTCATTGTGGCAACGGAATTGAACCCGTTTTCGTTGTTTAAATAAATATTTATTTGCGTGCTTCTCTTCCATTGTTGAAAGCTAAGGAAATATCTAAATGTTTAATGATATGTTTTAATCAGCACATTTTCATCCAGCTAGCATGCTACTGGACGTAAAATGTCCCGCGACATTTTAAAGTTAGAACCAAATGCATATTTTGCAAGAGGAATAAGAGAATGAAGTTGATGCGAACAACGGGCAATTGTATGATATATATGACGCAGACAGTTATTCGACTCTCTAGGGACGTTCATGCGGACAACGAACAGAATAGGTGCAAGTCTATTGAAAGAACATGGGTTAAATGTCTATCAAAATTTGAAATTTAAAATTACTTTGTTGAGGGAAATATGAATATCAAATTATGTGTAAGAGAATCACTTGAAAATATATTTCTGGCGAAGAAGCTGGTCGCCGAAGGCGGCTCGTTACTAATAAATAACAGTAAAAGCTCTATCAATAGCGCTCAGCACCTATCTGCTTACCAGCTCGCGCTGTGAAAAGAACTCCGAAGAGAGATTAACTCGTTTGAGCAAGTCGTTATATTTAGCTTTCCGACAAGGCATGACGCGACATGCAATTTTCTAGAAGAATCTCTAGATCTCGGCTCCTAAGCTGAATAGAACCACAATTCTTTTATTTTCTAGAATCCTTGTTTTTGTCACCAGATTTTGTCTTGCCATCTAATAAGAATGTCTATAAATCTATCTTTCCTATTATAAGACGAACATGGCAGGAAAACGGCATTACAGATTCGTAACAATATGCTTTCACTTTTCCTAGGGAGCTACTACATGAGAAACAAACTTATTATCGAGTTCAGCGGTTAAAGAAATTAAGAGGTTTATCTTCTGCGTCGTATATCTTAAAATGTCGACTGCCGAGCATTCTATTCAAACGAAAAAAATCTAAAAAATGTCAGTGAAGTATTGGTACCAAAAGGCAATTTTTCTGCATTGAGCCGTATTTAAATTCGAACAAAGTTTTCAGCCCACTCTAATACACATGTTCACGGATGGTTTGACAGACAGCCTTTCCGTAGACAGATTTCGACCATAATGTGACAGAAATCTAAAATTTTATCTTCAAGACAAGATATTAAATTTAATCCATCTAGTTTGCCTCGTTGTTCAATTATCGGTTCAGAGAGACATAACTCCAAAAAAAAATTGTATTTTCTGACTCGTAGAGGTTTAAAAAATAATACAAATGAATTATGAACATTGCTAATTAAAATCTTATATATTTTTACGAATCTGTAGAACCGTTTTCCCTGCCATGTGATATATATATATTTTATATATATAGACATGTTATATATAGATTCCAATGAATGCCAAGCCAATGACTCCCAACCTTGGCGATCATCTGGCGTCAAATTTTACGACAAAATGAAGGCTCTAGAAAACCCAAGAATTGTGGCATATCTCTATTAGGAACCGAGATTTTGGAGATCTTCTGGAGAATTCCATGTGGCGTCACGTCCTGTTGGAAAGCTATAAAAATCGGAGGAGATCAAACGTTTTGATGAATCCGTTTGGAGTTCTGTTCGCAGTGCAAACTGGTCAGCTGCTAGATGCTGAGCGCTATTGACTGCTTCTGCTATTACTATTTATTTGCTGTCTGCTTGTGTTGCTAATTTGTTCCAACGTTGTTTTTCTTATTATCTGCTCAAACTTTGTAAATTCATATATCCGCTAATACACAAGTCGTATTAATTTCACTCAGTTCGCTTACCTGTCAGTAAAGGGCTCGTAGGCAGCAGCATACTCAATTCGTAAGCAAGATAAACATTTATTGACGTGAACGATACCAACACATAAATTGCAGCACAAGACAAAAACATAACAAAAACTCAACAAGAAGATCTATCAGCAAGCGAACACAATATGAAATAAAAACCCGGAAGCAGCGCGCAGCACCACCAAGTGAGATTCGAGTCCTGGTTTCAACAGCCTCGTTCTCCGTTATCCTGCTTATTGAACTACGTTCAGCTCACACCAATCGGGCGATTTTCATAACAATACAAAGCTGCGAATCACATGATAAAGATAACAGCGAATGTCATCTAACATTTAAATGTACTTTATTTTACGTTCTGCTGGATCATCACGTCCCTTTTCCTTCTACGAAATGCGCAGTAGATACCAGAATTGAATCGGCCTTTTGTGTTTGACATGCACCATGTGAGCATGATTTTTTAATTGCCAAGAAAAAATATGCATCATTTTTTCTCGCCTAGAGAATAAATAAAAAATTGCCTCCTTTTCCACTAGCGCCAAAAGATGAACAAGGAAGGGAAAGTATTATTTATTAATAAGAATGCCAAGGATACTTTCTATTTAAATTAGAATTTTGTGAAAAGAAATTGCATATAGAGTTTATCGAATGGGATTCAAAGAGGTTCTAACGATTTTCGATATTTGTTTTTGAAAATACTCGAAAGTGATTTCCAAAAAGCTACCATTCATAGGACGTAGGCAAATCTTATGAGATGAGAAATCCATGTTTGCTATTAAATGACCATAATTTGTCAGAGTAATTTTACCGACTCTATCTTCTGTGTTTTTAAGACACTACAAGAGTTTCAAAGCAACGTAACAATTCATTAAAAAATTGCGTGAGAAATCAATCCACTGTTAAAAATGTCCATCCCTGGCATTTGAACCCTGAAGAAAAATAGAAAGCTCTGACCCAATTAAAAGCTTTGATTTTATTGCCCAAAAACATTGCGCAAAAAAGAAAGAAAGAAAAAAAGACAATTGTCCCTAAGAGGCATCCAAAAATGAAGTTGGAAAATAAAGTTACAGAGTACATGCCGAAGGGCGTGCAATTCCCGTAACAGGAGGTATTCTCTCAGAAAATGTTGCTGCCATCCAATTTTCTGACTGATTTTGTTCTGTTTTGTCTTGTAGGGAAGAGTGGGATAAAACTGGGTACCTTGATTTTGGCGTTATTAACTCTCCTTTCTAGTGGAAAAATTCCGAATTATACTCTACCAGTGAAGGAAAAAGAATTGTCATAGTTACCATGTTGTTGTTGAATTCACTTCGTCTGTGAAGGTTTGTTTTATGACGTCAACTCTCCAATGTTCTTTTCTTTTCAAGCTATCCTTACTTATTAATCATTAAAATTATGAAAAACAATATTTAATCCGGTTTATTATATGTTTATTAAAGATTTATATCCTATCAAACAATAAACATTTTGTAAAACAATTGGGTGTTTCTATTTCGTTTTCATAACCTCTGCACTCGGGGTAATCCGGGTACTTCTAGTGAGGTAAAACCCTGTACTAGGGGAAACCACGGATACCCGACCTAAGAAGATTTCCTCAGATTGTGGAGAGCCGTTCCTATTTGACCATTAAGTCAAATGATTTGATGGACAACATTTCCATTTTATTCCGATTTGAAATATTTTCTTTTTTGTGATAATTTCAAATAATAGAAAGAATTATTATAGTCAAAATTTTAAGAAGAAATGAAATTTATTTATTCCACTATTTGCTCGCTTGCAAATAAACGACTTTTTTCATTTTTTCTCATATATAACTTATGCATGTAAAAAAAAAAAAATATTTTGCTCGAAATCTTTGCAATCGTTTGGTTTTGTTTAAATCATCGTCATTTCGAATGAGTTCGTCTGTTAATTAGCTTGAATTTTGAAGAAGAAAGAATTAGGTAGAATACATTTTTCTTCTTTTGCTTTTGGATTGGATTATTTTTCTTCTTACGCTTTTGGATCCGGATAATTAAAATAGTAGGAGAACCCAGTAAGTCTATTACGTTTTTTCCAATTTCTTTTTTTGTACAACATTTGTTAGATTCTTACATTTCATTTTGTCGCTATTCTTTTCTATTGTAATTTCCAAACCAGCAGTGTTTCAATACGCTAGTGACATTACTAAGTTCCCTGTTTCATTCCTACAGCTTTTATCACTAATTTAAATACGAATTTTGGAAATATTTTTAAAATGATTGTTTTTAATCTTAAATTGTCAACTGCGGCAACTATTGTTTAAATCTTAAAAAAATGTCTTTATTCTTATGATGTCAAGTACTGTAATTCTTGTTAAATTTTTAAAAAATCATATTTTTTCTTAAATTGTCAACTATTATAACTATTGACAAATCTTACAAAATTATTTTATTCTTAAATTGTCACATAAAATAAAAAGTTATGCTACTTTTCCATTGAAAATCTAGTTTTCCTTAATTTCCCATGCGGGTGGTTTAACTTTTTCTAAAAAAAATCCTTAGTAAAAAAGTAGTAAAACTATGACTTTTCCTGAAAGATATATTGTACTCTGATAAATAATGAATATTTTAGTAAAAGTTTCCAAGATCTATGGAGAATAGTTTAGCTCCAACAGGCCTTCGAACCTTAGGTACCTGGTTTTACCTCACTTTCTTCTACCTAGTGCTTAAGACAGCTGTGGCTGTCGGACATTTCTTTCCACCAAAGAGAAAATTACAAAACTGCGCACGCAAGTTTTGTTCTCTCACATATTTATATCGCTTTATAGCAGCTTACTTTCAAATTATAAGGTGCATGGTGAAAGGGGATTCATCTAGATTTTGTAAGTCATAACATTCGCTGCTGTGTCTGAAACTCCTTTTTTCGGAAGAACGTTGGAATTCTGTTAAGGTTGATAGAGAAATTTTAATATATTGCGGTTAGGATTCGGTTGTGAAATTTTTAGTGTTAAGTTCATCTTTGTAAATTACTTACTTATCTACATAAATATGTAAAACATTTTATCTTACTTGTTTTAGATTTCTTCAGGATTTGAATTTTTATACCATTTGTGACACTCGTGTATAACATTTTCTAAACCTGAATATTAAGTCTCTGATAAGTCTGTGATAAGACCAATGGGTTTAGTTTTGCATGTTTCCATACATTTGTTTACAAAAACAAATAACAGATGCCTTAATTGTTTGAAAATCAGTTTACTAAAGCAAGGAAAACGAAGAAGCGGACTACTTGGACAAGAAAAAGGAGGACAAATTGGAAAAATAATATTGGATGGATGGGATATTTCATCCTGTGATATCACTGCAAAACGTCCTATTGCAAAATACTATGCCATAAACTGAAGCCTATCTTTTATGGAGGTCACACAAAACAGAAGAATATAGATGAAGTGCACAAAGAAGATTCTACTCTTCAGAGCTTATTATTATCTTCTCCATTTTACTTCACAATCGAAGGAAGTGACAGTAACCGGAATGATGCCTTTTAATGCTTCCTCGGACAGTTTAGGAATTTGCAACTCTTAATTCTGTTTTCAGAGAGAGTCTTTTGCATTGTAGGCATTTTATACTAGCCGCCTTCGGCGACCAGCTTGCTCGCCGGGAATATAATTTCAATTGAATCTCTTGTGTAGAATTTGATATCCATGGTTCCCTTAACAAAGTAATTTTAAATTCCAAATCGTGATAGACATTTAACTCGTGTTCTTTCAGCAGACTTCCACCTATTCTGTTCGTTGTCTGCTTGAACGACCTTAATGGAGTCCGGTAACTCTATGTGTCATGTATCATACAATGGCGTCATCTTCACTCTCTTATTCCTCTTGAAAATATGCATTTGATTTTCACTTTAAAATGGCGCGGCACATTTTACTTCCAGCAGCATGTTAGCTGAATGAAAATATGATGATGGAAACATATAATTAAACATAAAAATATATTACCTTAGTTTTCAACATTGGAAGAGAAGCACGCAAATAAATATACGTTTAAACAATGAAAACGGTTTGAATTGCGCTGCAACAATGAAAAGTATTGTAGTAAATTATGCCCGGAAATATTTTTAAAAAATTAAAATTAGAGAAAAGAGTTCGACAACCTAATTGATATGACTGAAAAGGTATTTTTTTGCGCTTTCAGGTGGTATAAAAATAATTTTTGAGCTTTAATATTTTCGAAAGTTATTAAGGATAAACGCCAAAATTTCGCTTAATTTTTAATTAATTAAAATTCTAATTAAATTTTTTTAAATGTTCTCGGAGGTGCACATTCCCTCCCTCCAAAGTATGTTTGTACCAAATTTAGTAGCTCTAGCTCGATCGGTGTGCCATGCAGAGCGTCACACGGAAACACAGACACACACACATTCTCCTTTATTATTAGTAGAGATATGGCACATTATTGTATATAAGTGCTCCCCACACTGGGTGGGTGGACAAATGCATTGGCCCCATTTCTCCCATTTGCGTGGATCGAGCCTTTTAAATTTCCAGCTACTTTCCCCGTGTGAAGGTTGAGTACTTCTAATCTCGTGTATTTTTAAATTCTGCCGCTGTTCTGCAATGCTTGTAAGTTTTTATTTTGGGTTTAAATAAATCCCTGGGGGCTGGATGGGTCCAGTGGTCCTTCTTGTCTTCTCTCCACTGGTTCCTACCCGACCTTAAACTCTGCTCGGGTAGGTCGGGATAGTGAGATCATCCATTGACCAGAAGGAAGAACTTGCTTTTCTCTTCTCTTCTCCCTTTCTGTTTATGTTTTTGCCTCGCTTCAGTTTTTATCTTTTGCTTCTCTTACAATTTGAATGATTTGGCGAAAGACAAGAAAGAGACGGGCTGAAAACTTTTTTGTCATCCTTCTCTAATGTTTTGTTGAGGGTTTAAAATCATCGCCACCACCCCATCTTCTTTTATCATTGTGTTTGAAAACCACAGACTGAAAAAAAAACATATACATATGGATATGAAATTTTATGTGTCATACCAAACATAATTGTGTTTCGTTATTTGAAAATTAAATACATAGCTCCACACACGAATAGAGGGCTGAAACATTTTCAGTTATGATCATGAATGGATCTGGCGTCCAGCTAGAGAATTTTTGGTATTAAACCATGAATCAATTGAATATTCATGTCTTGTTTGGGTGAAATAAAATATTAGAAATTAATTATTGTTTTTCCTAGCCTCTGTTTGATATTCAAGCAAAAAATGTAAAAAGAACATCTGAATAAGATAAGCGCCCTTTACCTTTATCTTGTTTCCTTAGGCATGAATCCAAGTCTTTGAAATTTGCTTAGTGATCATGATCGGATGTGGTGTTTGGAGAGTTTGCTTTTCTGGAGTGGAAACGTAAGTGGAATTCATTATCATTGTCTGGTTTAAGTGAAATAAAATTCTTCAAGTCCTGTTGTTTTCTTAAATTTTGTTCTAAGAAAAAACAAAGTTTAACAGGAATGTTTAAATTAAATTATTGTGGTCATTACCACTTATTTTTTATCTTGAATAAGATAAGAGTGAGATAATAATAAAACGTCAACCAATGGCGACACCCGATGCGATGCGATGGTAGATAAAAAAATGTATCCTTTAAACTCTTTTTATTTCACTTGTTTCATGTTTGTAAATATGGAATTTTTTAATCGGTTTTTTCACTGATTTCCAGAGGCTTCAAATTTTGTTCATTTGTGTATTATCGATGACTATATCTATATACATAATTCTCTGACGTAGCGACAAAAAAGGGTCAAATTTCTTAATCGCCGTTTGGCAACAGCTCGCAAGTATGTTTTGTTTAGAACGGCCGAAAGACCGAAAAAACGGATTTAGTTTTCTGAGAGACAACGATTTTTTTTAGTTAAATTGTTTGAGCAAAATAATTTAAGTCTTGCAGTTCCGATTAGGCAAATGAATGAACGTCTCTTTAATATATCCTTTTTAGATAACACTTTAACTTTCATCGGTTTCGCGGTGAAACTACACATTAAGCATTTTTTTTACTCCGCATGGGCGAAACGTAGCGTAATTTTTCTTCCATATCCTAAGATGGGCCAACTTATGTAAAAATTTCAGTTTAATACCTTTAGTTTTCACAAAGATACCGGCATTGCAATAGCTAAATTGCTATAGATCTCTAAGAGAAACAAAATGATGAGGGTTCTTGCACATGTTGATATTTTTTAAAATTGAGCCTTCGAAAGAAATATTGAATTTTATGATCGAAAAGCATTTCTTAGCTATGTTTTTATCTACAAACTGTCTAATACTTCTAAAACCCATTCGGTCCTGAATTATGTACAGGGCAGATAAAAAAATCAGTGAGTGGTTAAATATGCTATATTATATATAAGTAAAATAAATATGAAATATCATAATTTTTTGTCAAATAGCAAATTAATTAAAATTAATCTTCTAATAATAGAAGACCAGGTTCCAATTAAGTAAAAAGAAAATTTTTTATTTTAAGTTCAATTTACAATTATTTTGTATGAAATGATTTGAAGCAATTTCTTTGAGCATAAAAACATCAGTATGCTTCACATTTCTCACAAAAAGATGTTGTTTTGAAAGTGCAACCTTCCACTTTGCATCTTTCTTGCTTTGAACTTCCTTCAATCACGTGGTTTATCCATGAAATCTCTCGTCATTGCAAGGTCTGACAGATGGATTTAACTTTTTCTTTGTCGGTGATACAACAGGGTTTGGTAGGGGCTGCTGACTGATTTGAAAATGAGAGATTTTATTTCTGCTATTTTAAATGTGAACTCCAGTAAATCTATTTAATTTTTCTAAGGAATTCTAGAACAATTTGCATCTCTCTTGTACCGTGACGTAGAATTTATTATATCCATATTGAAATAATGAAACATGATGAGGAGGGTACATTCTTTGCACTTAAAGCCGTAGGTACAATGGCATTAATAAGTCATGCTCGTCCATATTTATTGAAAACTTTTTTGTCCACTTTTATTGTAAAACTTTACAATTTCAGGTCTGGAAACTTCAACGAAAGTGACATCTTTTTTGCTTCATCTTTTAACTACGTCCGTACGATTGCCGTACCATTTCACTACAGCGGTTTTACAAACTTCTATAACATATTTACCTGAAATACCTCGTCCATTCGTTTTCAACTTTGCTCTAATTTTCACGGTTAATAATTGAATAACAACTGGAAAATATGCAAAATATACATAAAACACAATGTTTTTTCAGATGAAATGTCGATTAATGTAAAACAAATGTTTGTACTATAGACACTTGGTGTCCTAATAATAGAAAAGGTATAAAAATTCATGTTGTCTGCTGTAAGACCTGATGTGCTATTAGTAGAACAAATGTTTGATTTTCATTTGTAGTGCAATTTTTCATTATTTTTGAGTTAAAAGCACTGAATTAGGAAGAAACGGTACGATTTATATTATGGAATTTTTCAAAGAGCGGAGGATTAAATATAATAATCTTTTTCTGGACTCAAAAAAAAACATGCACTTGCGGTTTGACCGCAGATGGTCAGAAACCTCCATTATTTTCTCTGTTACGGCTATGCTGCCAACTATTGAGAAGAAATGAAAGCATCTCGCTATTCTCGAAGGCATAATTAGTAACCCAGAGTTTTGACGTTGAAATTCTTAAAAATGTGGAATCTAGAATAATATAAAGATGTGTCCTAATACTAGGACGTCAGTGCCGAAGGGGCTAAAAAGCTGAATATGTTCAAAATGAAGCAATTATTATTCAGTTAGATTTCGCGAAACAATTCATTTGTAGTTGCTAAAGAGATCTACTCGAGTTTTCAAAATGTAAAATAAAAATTTTCTACTAAGTTCGCAATTCCTCCGTTTCTTGCAACAAGAATAGTTTCTTTAAATTCAGGTTTTCTTTCAACAAAGAAGGTGTCAATTAAATTGACAAATGTGATTCGTTATTCAAATTAATCTTCCGAATTCTTCTGCAGCTTTGTTTTATCATACTTGATTGATTCCCTTTGCTAGAACAAGATGGAAAATCCGAAGAGAATAAATTAATGAAATGTTTTCTGCATTTGAAGGAATTTAACTGATGATATGAACGGAGCAAGGAAATGGGAAATACACGAAATGTGTTAATAATACAGATTGAAAAATGCAGGTCGTTTTCAGAGAGACATTATTTTAACAGTTTGTAATTATTATGCATATTTATTCCCATTTTTCTGAAAGAGAAGCATCATTCGCTTTGCTTAGCACAAAAGGAATCACATGGCGATTTGTTTATAAGATATTTGAAAACGTTGATTGAATAAATAAGTATTACACTTTTGTTCTATAAATTCCAAACAACGTTCCTAGATCCTTAATCCTTTGTTGTGAAATCTTTTGTGTTTAAATAAATGAGCATTAAATTGAAAGCAACAGGCTGAAAATTCGCTTAAAAATTAATGTTCATTCAAACAGTCAGTCTAGATTCATTTAAACTGACAACTAAAAAAGATTTCTGATTGAAAATCATTTATAATTAATCTGGTGTTTATGGTGTTAAGAAAAAGCAAGTAAAAATTATTATCATAGAATTTTCCGATCTATACATTTAAAATAATTGAGGAAACCAGAGGACCCCTAGCCCCAACCACTGGACAGATTTCGACAATGTTTGTTGCATATGGAAGCTTATGATGCCTAGATATGTCAACAATGGTCGCCTGCCCGCCCTCCGTTTTCGAGAGAAATTGAAAAAACACTGCCCTACTGTACATCCTCCATGGTAAAAAACATTAGACAGCTCTTCAACCCCAACCACTGGACCGATTTCGATTATTTTTTTTTCATATGAAAGCTTATGATGTCTAGATATGTCATCAATGGTCAACTGTAGCCCACCACCCTCCATTTTCGAGATACTTCGCAAAATAAAACTTTGGCAGAGTCCCTCAGCCTCTACAACCGCCAATTCGCCAATTTATTTAGCCAAGTTGCAAGCAGAGTCACGCACTATTAATAATACGGGCGAACAGCTGGTCGCCGAGGGCGGCTAGTATTTTTAAGTTACTCTTACCGAGAACTTCTAATTTAATAACTCTATTACGTATTTCTTTGGAAGTATTACATGCAGGTTTTACTTTATAGCATAAGAAATTCACAAAGAGAACGTATTGCAATAGTCAAAAAATTCCTCCTCGAAATTTTGATGAATCTCCGCGTTTTAGATTTCAATTCCCACTGAAGATCCGCCATGTATGGAGCCTGTTGCACGTTAAATCATACGTAGTGGCCAAGCGTCCTCCCGCTGGTGTGGTGTGGAAGTTTGGAGAGTGGGTGCCAACTGAAGTGTCGTCTCGTCATCTAATCGCGGTTCAAGTTTTACGATGTCCGTCAAAATTACCCCTCGTGCTGATTCAAAACGGGATGCAAATATAGCTAAACTAAACTAGAACTCAACTCCCCGAGTCAAAAATTTTTTTGTAATTATGACTGATTGTACGAACGCTATCGCTTAAAAACTCGTTAAGGTAGATGAAATAAATTTTGTTTGCGGTCTTTACATGGAACGTTCTATTAAAACTATGAACGAAATCCGCTTGTTTGAGGTCTGTCCGCGTGCGTGTGAAAACGCTCACTGAAAAACACAACAAGAAAGATACATGAGTTTCGGAATATGTAGGAGAGTAAATCCGGGTACCCTTGTTTCTGACGCTATTAGTTCTCTTTTACAGCGGACAAATACTGAATTACACTCTACTAGTCAAGAAGAAAGAACAGTCACAGTGGCGTGTTGTTGCTGTTGAATTCACTGCATCTGTGAAGGTTTATTTGTTTTAAGTCGTCAACTCTCTAATGTTCGTTTGAATTTAAACCATCCTTATTTAAGAATCATTTCAGTTATAAAAACTATATTTATCACAGCTTATTGCACGTTTACTAAGTATTAATACCCTATCAAACAATAAAGATTTATCCCAACAATTGCGTGGTTCTATTTCGTTTTCTATAACCTCTGCACGCGGGGTAACACCGGGTATTCCAAGTGGCGGAAGACCGGGACAGTCAGTAATGAGGATTTCTTCGTTGAAGACGATAATAACACATCGGACGTTGATTGTTTATATTTTAATAATATATTTTCAAATTTAAATAAATGAGGAAGGTTAATCCAATCTAGAAACTGTCTTAACTGGGCCCACAAAAGTTGCAGTGGCGCGGAGGAAGAAGACGATTGCTTCACATGTGAATTTTGTAATTAATATTCTTAACTCGTCATACAAAATTAAAAGGCCTGCTACTTTTCCACTGAAAATAGAGTTTTCCTAATTTATCATACAGTTACATGTGTACCAGATTTTACCCCACTAGTGGGATAAAACCGGGTGGTATGACTTTTTTTTTTATAAAAATATCATGAGTAAGAAAAGTAGTAAAACTATGACTTTTCTTGAAAGATATATTGCACTCCGATAAGCAATGAATATTTTAATAAAATTTGACAGTCTCAATGTCGAATAGTTCAGCTCTAACAGGCCTTCGAGTCTTAGGTACCCGGTTTTACCCCACTTTCCTCTACTTAAAACCAAGATAGTGTATATGTAGCAAACTTTGGACGATGGGAAGAGATACAAAATACATTTTTGACTTTCTTCATTATGCACTACGTGATAGGCACTTCCCACTTATGTACCTATACGTGGAAGGGATATTCTGAACTAATCTCTTATGATGATTTGCGTGTTGTTCCTTGGCAAAAAGCTAATATATGGGAAATTTTTGACTGACAGCACGTATAACAGCATCAAACATATATAAATAAATATTAAGGAAATCTCTTCGTTTTTAAAGAATACTCTATAAGGAGGTGGATTTTCCTTGTTAGATAATCTATAAGATCTAAATAAGAAATAAATACTTTGTGCATTTATTTAATTTCTTCAATGCTAACTATTCTATGCTAGCTAAAAAAATAAGGTAAGAGTAATTCTTTTTATTTGAATCTTTTTAATACTCAGACAAAAAATATCCAGCGGTGAGGCTTATAGTAGTCGGAACAGCTTTCCTTGGGGAAAAAAATTCTTGCTACTATTCTGCATCCAATTCTATTGATTTTTAATAATCTATTACTAATTCTGTCTATCTATAGATCGTTTTACTGTCACTATTAGTATTTTAATCAATTGACTAGTTACTACGCTTCTGTTAGTAATCCTAATCATATGCTTAATCTACCAATAATGTCAAAGGTATATAAATTAGAAAGCTACGTAGATTTTTAGATTAATACATGTTCGCATTTCTACTAAAAGGAATTTCATTAGACACGAGGTGATACAGTTAAAGTTATAAAGAATCCTCAACGGACCTATCCAGAAGCTCGCTAGATACGATTTTTCAAATGTTGGCTACACAAAATTTTCTTTCATCCTTAAACAAAATTTTGTCTTAAACAAATTAATTAGACTGAATTGCGATTATGAATGGGCTAAAATAAATTTAAAAAATATTTGTTTTTAAAAATTAAAGAGTGAAATGATTTGTGTTTGCTTTTATTTCTCTAAAGTGCAAAAATGAGCTGTGATTTTTTGTTGAAAGCCCCTGGGTTGAAGAAACATTTCATCTATCTCCTTTTCAATAAATTAAAAACGAATACATAATAATTTTATGCATATTTTCTGTCGTAAAGAAATTTTGCAAAATGTTTACATTTAATGTTTTGATAATTGCCTTAGCATCAGAAATTGAAGTACATGAACTTGTATCTGAAGATGAATCGTCAATAAAATCATTTTCTTTTACGAGGGAAACTATATCTTCGTTACTTGGCGCATCGGGTGCAATTAACTCGTAATCGCATCATTCAAAATTTTCAATTTCGTTTTAGGAAAAAGCATTCACTCGGTGCTTTTCTAACTATTTAGCTTGAAAGATGGGAATTTTATTTCGCCATATCTGAATTCCTTACTTTTGAAGTTTATTGCAAGCATCTTAAAATATATTAGTGATAGAGGAGTTCGGTTGTCACCAAAATATATTAGTGATAGAGAAGTTCGGCTGGGACCAAAATATATTAGTGATATAGGAGTTCGGCTGGGACCAAAATATATTAGTGATATAGGAGTTCGGCAGGGACCAAAATATATTAGAGGTATAGGAGTCCTGCTGGGACCAAAATCTATTAATGATATAGGAGTTCGGTTGGGAGCAAAATCTATTAGTGATATAGGAGTTCGACTGGGATCATTTGAAATGTTCTTTATAACAGAGGGTTTGTTTTATACCGGGTTTGATTGCATATACGAAAATTTTGAATGAGAGTTTAGGGTTGCGTTCGATTCTAATATTATCGTGAAGTTTTTCAAATCACATTCTGCAAAACTCTTCATGGCCTGTTAATACATACATCTTCAAAATTATTTGTTGTTACAGATGTTTCAGACTATTGTTGCTTGGATATTAAGACTAACTAGAGCGAGACAATTTTGTCTTACGGCAAATTTATTTTTCATGGCATTCAGCTATAAGGCTCTAAAATTAAACTGATGAAATGAACAATGCAATATTTCTAATATGAGCTGTCAAACTCATTTTTTAATAAAATTTTCATATTTAATAAACGAATAATGCTTCACTTCCAAAAAATCAACAATAACATCACCTACGAATTAATATTAGCTAACATAATGTTTCCAACTCAATTGCTTATATCTTCATTTAGTGTTATTATTAATAACATTCCAAATTTTTCTAAGTTCCTTTATTCTCCCTCATCATCAGTTAAGTTCCTTCAAACTAAGAAAACATTTGCGCTATTTATTTTCCGTCAAGTTGAGGAAAAGTTAGGTAAGTACTGCAGAAAAATTTGGAAGATTAATTTAGCATTTGCATTTGTAAACGTTCCAGTAATAAATCACATTTATCATCTCAACTGACACATTCTTTGTCGAAAGAAATCTTAAATTGAATAACACTTATCTTCTTGAAAGAAACAGACAGTCTTAAACTCAATGCAAAATTTTTATTTTTCGCGGGCAAAACTTGAGGTACTTCAGCCTAGTGGATCTCATTAACAACTTTGAATGAATTGTTTTCGGTAGACTAATTGAATAATAATTGCTGCTTCACCTTAAGCGTGTTCGGGTTTTTACGGTGTAGAACGAACGAAGTGAACGAGGTCCCCGAGAGGTTAGGCTAAAACATGGGTTAATAAATGCGCTTAGTTTCAGTGAGGGAGTTTCGTAAGACAATGAAAAAGAAAAAAATAATTAATGCCTTTAACGATAGATGAGTTTATATTGTGAAAGTTTTCAATTGAAACTTTCACAATATTAACTCATCCATCGTTCCTTTTATTGTGAAAAATAACTTCTAATTTATGTATTACTTCTTCAAATATGTACATCTGTTTCTATTTTTAGTAGTTTCATCACCTTTCTGGGTTTGTTTACATTGTCAGAATCGATAAACTAATATGGATTCGAAACTGTTTTTTTAGTTGAAGTTATAAGAACATGACGTAACAGCAACATTCCGAATCGTGATGTTGACCACATTTTAAACTATACTAAAATAAAGACATTTGAGATACGATCACCTTTAATTTTTACTATATCCGTATAAAATGTGTAATCATTGTTGGGATCAAATCTTTGTCTTGAAATCAGTCGAAAATGAAGCCAAAGTATCACAACAGGGTCAGCGGTGATCCACATCATTAGGAAAGTAGATATTTATGAGAAATATGAAGATTCAGCTTAATGAATTGACCGTGGTTCGCAGTGGCAAAATGAACACATCCCACAACAAGAGTTCAAAGGGATGGGAATTCAGCGAAACAATTGCATTTCTACATTATCTAGCTTATTTTAAAATTAAATAGAATAAATCATTAATAGAACTTCACTATTGGTGAAAAGCATTTCTGAAAGAGAATAAGACATGAAGTTGGTTTCATTATATTAGCCTTTCGATTGAATCCTAGAATTTCAGCATTACAAAACTAGAATTGGAAAAATTAGGTTTGGAGAATCACAACCTGTAACTATTTACTACACAAAAGTAGTTACATAAAAATGGTAATAAAATATAGCAGACCACTTCAAAGCCTTTAAATCTCAACTTATTACTGTTATATTCCTGGATATAGGGCAATTTATTATTAAACGATACTCTAAACAATGATCCTATATAAACTTGTTACAGATAGAGATAAAAAGTTTGTAGTATAAAGTTCCAAAATTCTCCATTTGTTCGAGAGACAAATTCTGTGAAAGAAGTCGAAGTAAAATAAAATCGAATCAGTCGGAAAAATTGGATCAAAACAACCTTTTTCTGAGGGACACTTTCGCCAGTTACGAGAATTTCAGGCCCTTCGGCAGTCCACTCTTTAACTTTATTTTCCAACTGGAGCCTCGGATAGTTCTTCCCGACAGTTGGCGAAAGAACTCGAAACTTGTGTCTTTTTTCAGCGCAATATCCGCGGGAAATGAAATCTCTTTCCTAGGTCAGCTTTCCATCCCCTCTGGGATGAACGCTTTCGACAGTAGACTGATTGTTTTGACAATTCCCGAACCCATTTCTATCCTGCCTTACATTCCCTTCAATGTTCCGCGATCTAACAGTTCAGAAATATTTGCAGTTAAGATAAAATAAAGCGGAACAATACATATTTAGTTGTAATTGTAAACACTGATACTACATATTGGAGATTTTAGTGGAGTCAGACATACATCAGCTTGTATGTCTGACTCCACTAAATTATTAGACTTTTGATGGATAACAAATAATCTTTAATAAAATTCAACAGTCTAAAATAACTTAAAAAGAAATAAGATGCTCAGTGCTAGATGACACAATTCGATGCGATGCATTTCCTGGATCATTCCACAAGATTGAGAGAATCTACACAATATAAGATTAGGAGCATTCCCGCTGGCTTTAGTTGGAACTGAAGGATAACTCTTGTAGCAGATCGAATAGCAGATCTTGTAGCAGATGTAATAAAGGATTCTTCGAAAATGTTGTCTTTTACGTTTCTCGTATACAAAGCATAAAAAGAGATAATATTTTAAACGCCTCTAAAATTCGAACTCGAGATGTTGAAGAATCTCCACGTTTTAGACCTCCCCGAGTCCGAAAAACACAATTTTGGAATTATGTCTGTCTGTGAACACGATAACTCGAAAACTATTAGAGATACAGGGATGAAATTTGGTATGTGATATTGGCACATAATTTGTAGGTTTCTATCAAATTTTGCACAAAATCCGTCTACGGGAAGTCTGTCTGTACGCGGTCATGTGAACACTATAACTCAAAAGCTTGAATAGCTAGATGGATAAAATTTGGTACACAGTTTTATCAGCGGGAATGTAGGTCCGTATCAAGTTTTGGACCAAATCTGTCTAAGGGTTGAAGGACTGTAGAACTGTATAATCGCATACTTGTAAAAATTATATGTTCTAAACCCTTTGGCTTAGATAAATAAAAATTGGTATGACGGTTGCTAATATTAATTATAGATCTGTGCACAAATTTCGTTTCAATCGGTTAAAAAAAGGCGTTCAAATTGCATAATTAATTTTTCTGATCCGATTCTCCATACGCATGCGTACTGGTAGCAATATCTGAGCACGCGAAAGGATTACGTCACTTTGTTCTTGAGCCGGAAAGAGCGGAAGTGTGTGAAATGCCTTTTTTTCGGTACGCATCTCTTTGAATTTGATTCTTTACCTAAATATTTTACAATCACCATAATCTACAATGAAAAACCTTCTGATAGTCACTGGATTCTGGGTTACAGTAGGTTCGAATTTTTTTATCCACGCGGGGGGAGGGGAAACAGCACCTTTTTGGGAAAGTACATGAGAAAGTTTAGGAGAGACCACTCCCGCTGGTTTGGAATTATGATTGTCTGTTTGCCGTTGTGTATCTGTTTGTGAATACGATTATTCAAAAACGCACGGAGCTAGACAGATGAAATTTTACACGTGGTTTTTACTTCACTATTATAGATTTCTAAAAGAATTTTGGACGAAATCCATCAAAGGGAAATCTTTATTATTATTTTCACCGCATGGATACTGCACCTTTACTAAATTCAGTACAGAACAGAAAGCGTTATAATAATTATTAAATGAAGCAAAAATCTAAGAAACTAATTTTATTTGTTTTCCATATTATCATATCCTTCGGCTTAGTTTCCAAAGATTTTGCTTAAAAGAAATTTCATTTCATTTAAGCAAATAATTTTTCATTTTTTCAATTCATTTCATCTTTATTTAAATGAATGATTTTGCTATATTAATGCTTGTTAAAATAGATCCTAGTTATTTGAGTGAATGTTCAATCAATTTTATTTAAATCGCCTTTGTTTCAATACACGAGCTGTTACTGTGATAATTATGAGGACTCAAGAAGCAAAAATATATACCTCTTATAACACCATATACACTTCAAAATAATCCGCAGTTACAGCATACATTTACAAGTAATTATAATATCAGTTTAGTAGATTAAGTTTATTGATGGAATACATAAACTTAATTTGAAATATAAATCAATTTAATTTCATGTGGGATCTGTGTTTCTCTAGGGTTTCATAGGAACATATTGTTACGAGCATATAAAGTTGCTTTCCCACAATGATAGTCTTATGATTGGAAAGAGACATTTACAGAAGTTCTTACTACCTATCGGAGAATATAGGGCAACGAACCCGACCTTGGCGACAAAATGAAGGACCTAAAAAATGCTAGATTTTCCTCGCCATCTCTATTAGGGGCGGAGAAATACAGAATTTACTAGATGATTCGATTTGACGTCACCTCCTGTCAGAAAAAGTATGAAAACCCGGAGTTGCTGAGATGGGACAATTGTCTTTGACCGTCTGCGGAGTTCGAAGAATCTCTTCGCTTTGCGAGTTGGTCAGGTGTTAGACGCTGTATCATCTGCACTACAAAATCTGTGCAGCTTCTTTCCTGGAATAAAGATGCCAACTGAACTTCCGGGGGTATTGTTGTGAGAACTAGCCTCTCCCCCTGGCGGACGAAAGAGCGGAGGAACGAAAGAGACGTTGGATTGGGGATGAGACCGTCGTCACTGGGTGATGGGAAAAAAAAGAAGCGAAATGGTGCCCTGCCATGATTGAAATTTTCCTTAACAATGTTTCGCTCGGTTTATATTAATTGATATGTTTTAAATGTTTTGTAACGTGTGATGTCCAGTCTGATATGTGCGTTCATATGAGAATAAATTTCTGAAAAGACACATGGCCTGCTTCCCGACAACATGCACATCGGTACAACGCTGAGCGCTTTTGTTCGTGCTATTGGTGTTATTGTTCGTGATTTGCTGTCTGCTTGTACTGCTAATATGTGCAAGTGCTGTTTTTACTGCTGCCTGCGCTTCGTGTTTCCCGAAATGTTTAAGGATAGAGTTTCCTTCTGCGTTATTCTGCTTGGTGGACTGTTTTCACCTCACATACTGTGGCATCGTCACTCAGCAAGAGACGAAATTTCTCCGACACACCCTAAGCCGGGGGACAAAAAGAAAGGGGTGGAGAAGGAGTTCAATGACCAGGGCAGTCGCCGGATGAGACCGAGGGATGTGGATGCTGGGAGTGAACGTGCGTAAATTTTGCCAAAAGAGAAGGACATGAAGTTCGAAGAATCCCTGCGTATATAGTTACTAATATGTATATAGTTATATTAGCCAAGACTATGTAAATAAATTAATTGTACATAATCCCATTGGTCTTCTTTGACTGGGATTAGCCCACCAGAAAACACTACATTAAGCTGTTTGACTCACTACGTCACAATACACACCGAACGAATTTCGTAACCGTTCCTCACTACGAAGTTTTTCCTTATTGATACGAGGAACCTTATTGGAATTTCAATTAATTGCATCGATTTGTTACTCGTTCTTTTAACTACAACATCTCTTTCATCAAAATCGCATATTTCATAAACAGACCAGGTGTTAGTTCATTTTAAACAAAAGAAACATTTTTTATTCGAAATTTCCTACTGTATTGAATCCAAATATTTATTTACTATCACATGCAATTTAATTAATTTAGTTATATTAACATCCCCTTTTGAAGCAACACGAAGGCTATTTTGCGACGGACCTCGTAATTTTGAACCGCGGTCAGATGAGGAGGACGACACCTGAGCTGGCATACCCTCTCCAAACTTTCGCATTAACCATGTTTAAACTCCCAGCTCTCTTGTATTTAAAAGTACTGCCCCTGTTCGGGCAATGCCTGTATCATTTTATTGTGCCTAAAAAATCCCGTCCTCCACATGCTGGTGGGGAGGCTTTCTCCCCGCTGGTCCTCTCCCGGCCTTACAGCCTTCTTGGGTAGGCCGGGCCAGCGTGGGTATTTTTGCACCACACCGGCGGGAGGACGTTTGGCCCTCTACGTATGATTAAGCTCGCAACAGACCCCACACACGGCGGATCTTCCGTGGAATCTGTTTTCGAACCTGGAACCCTCCGGCCCAAAAGCCGACACCTTGCCACAAGGCCACCGCGGCCTCTACCTGTAATTTAACAGTTGCTGCCAGATATAAAATAGGTTAGATGATTACCAAAATATCTATATTTTAATCTTTAATGCTTAGCGTCATTTAAAATGCGTATCATTTTTTCGGACAGAGGAAATAATAATTAACTGAAAGAACTGTTACTGTCAAGAAAAAAAAGTCCCTCTATTACACCTTTTATGCTAAATAGATAGAAGTTAACGATGCTTCATATTCTCGATAAGGACAAGACTCACTAATTGTTATATGTCGACATAATGCCACTAAACAAACAACCTCCATCTTCATTTCGAGTTATTAATAATATTTCACATTATTCTATTTCCTTAATCTTCCCGCGATGTCACTTAAATTCCTTCAACACAGAAAACATTTCAGTCATTTATTCTCTTCACATTTTTCATCGTGTTCTGAGAAAGGTGGGCAAATAAAGCAGAACAAAGCTGAAGAAAAATTCGGAAGATTAATTTAGGAAACGCATTGTAAACGTTCGAATAATAAATCAAATTCATCATGTCGGTTGACACTATCCTTGTTGAAAGAAATCCTTAATTGAACAAAATAACTCTTGTTTGAGGAAACAGAAAACTTCAAATTCATTGAATTTTTTTTTTATTTTCCGTTAGAAAATTCGATTTACTAAAACCGGTGGATCTCATTAAGAACTCCAAATGAACTGTTTTCGGTAAGCTAATTGAATAATAATTGCTGCACTTTCAGCATGTTCCGGTTTTTATGATTTCAAACAGTTTAGAGGAACAAGCTCTGGACAATGTTTGGTTAATAAATGGGTTTAACTTTAGTTTGAATAAGGTTTCCCATGCTAATATTTTTTTTTCGAGTTTAGCTTCTGTGATGTATGGTGTTGATAGTCTTAAAGGTTTTCATTTTATTAAGGAAAACTTCGAACGTAGTGTCTTAATTTCATACATTCTTGACATAATATGATTTTTTTTGCATTTGTTTCTAATTTTCTGATTTGTCTTCAAGAGTAATTTATGAATCTTGAATTTGCTTTCTTACGACATATTTTTTCCGTGAAATGTTTCTACGAGATTATGCGAATTTTATACTTTAGTTTTTATTCTTAGTGTTATAATATATGAATATAAAAGTATTATTTTAATACATTTTCCTGATTATTTTATTTTAAAAACTATTTTTAGAAATATTTTGACTTCTCATTCTACGGCACGAGAGAGCTTTTGCTTTGTTTACAAACAACAATGGGATCTTTAGATCAAAATGGGACATTTAGAGCTGACACTATTTAAATTGAATATTGTTACGAACATGGAAAGTCGCTTCCCACCAATGTTAGTCTTATGGTTGGGAAGAGAGTTTTAAAAGGTTAAGCATCGAGTGACGGCTGTTCCGAGACCCCTGACCTTGGCGACAAATAGATGATTCCAGAAAATCCTACCCTTTTCTCGATATTTCTATTAGGAAAGGGAATACGCTTGAATATACGAGAAAACTCCATATGACGTCACGGCCTGTCGGAGAGAGTATATAAGGACAGCGCCTGGATCAGAGGGAGTAGTGTTGATCCATTAGGAACGACTTTAGAGTTTCGTCCGCAGTGCGAGCTAGGGAATGGTGAGCTGAGCGCTATTGAAAGTGCGGTTATTGTCGTTATTAGTTATTTGCTGACTGTGTTGCTAAAAATCAAAGTGCTGAACTGTTCTTACTTGTTAATTGTCTTCTGTTTACATTGATGACCTGTGCAAGAACTATTGTTTCCTGTTTCTGTGCTGCGTGTTTTCCTGCATATTTGTGAATAAACCTTCATTCTTTATTATCCTGCGTGTTGGACTGTTTACACCATACACCCACAGAAAGACTTTTGTAACAATATTTGCTTGATATTACTTAGCTTTCTGTTGCATTTTTCTTCCATTATTTTTGAAATGAAATTTATCGCCGGCCTCAGTTCAGTGGCATAGCGACCGGGGGGCAAGGGTGGCCTAGATGCAGGGCTTTTTTATCCATTGGGATAATTGGGCTGAAGCCCAGGTGCGCCATTGATCGAAAGGCTCCTATAAACTTACTAAACCGAATTATTTTGATTTTGAACAGAAAATTTTTAAATTATAATTTTAAATGTGTTAAAAATACAAATGTGATTAGGGGCAGAAACTAGACGGCCACTGATTTTGTAATTTTGCATAAACATGTCTATCTTATGCTGAAAAATGTCCAAATTTTTGTGTCAATTAAATAAATAATGATGAAAATCTTATTTTGAAGAGGCACCGATCTGCGAAATTGTAAGTCTTTAATCAAAATAATATTATTGGTTAGGTATTTTCATTGGGCAATAGGCGCTGAAATTCCTAGTTACTGTTCTGATAGGGCGACAAATTATTCTAGCCTATGGGGCTTAAATTTGTTAAGGCGGCTCTGTATAGATGCCTCGGGCGCCAGTTTTAGGGGGTGCTGTGGTGTCAAAACATTACTGCGCTTACGCCAATTTTTAATCAAAATGTAATAAGGGGTTTAGAAATTATACCATACCATGTCCCAAGTACCATTAGCTGAGAAACAGACGACTGGCGGAAAAAATAATTATTCTCTGGGCGCCAATTTCACTCGCTACGCCACTGTCTCAGTTTCCCACACAGAGAACGTCATATTGTAGAAATATACGAGAGTCAGAGGATATAACTCTAAGGGTTTTAGCAGATTTTTATTTAATTCTAGACAGAGGAGAGAGTATAAGCTAAGAAAACTGCAGACTCCGTTGTAGGGGTGGGAAAAAAACCTACCGGTTTTAACCGGAAGCCGTTTTTTTTGTTTCGTTTAGCGTGTTTTGTTCTGTTATTTTTTTGACCCAAGTGTAACCGGTTATTTTTAAAAAAATCCTATAACCGGGTAAAAAATCCGGATAGGAAGATAGGCTCGATTTTAGGTTCTATTAGACTAAAATTTACCAAACTTATGAAGTTTTGAATTTCATCATCTTAGACCAATCAGCGACAACGGCTTCCTCGAGGCGTCTGTTGGTTGGCGGATAACTGAAAGAGTCTTTATAAACAGATAAATATTTGCCAATGGATTGATTTCCTGAGAAACAATACTAAGAAGAAATTTTGTCTACAAACGACATTTGGTTTTATAAAAAAAAAAACTGAAAACCGTTTATTTCAAAATCCGGTTATTTTCGCCATAACCGCCGTCCCACTCCGTTGCATAACCAGTTTTATTCTAAAAATGAAAGACTATGAATTCCACTCAAATTCTTACACAAGAATAAGAGCACAAAACACGATATCAATTTCCAGTGAACACTCAAATTTTCCCAACTCCAAATTGATATATCGCAGCAACATTTTTAATGTCCATTTCCGCTCTTCCCAGACATCGTTCTTCCTGGCATCTAAACTTATAAAAGGCAATGTTTGTGTGTGTGCGATGTCCAGACGAATCTATCGCACTTACAGCTTTGAAATTTGGCACACAGTTAGTCGTAAAGGTGACTCAATGCACCTCGAAGCCGGAATTTTAAAATTTAATCTATACATTTTTTTATTTAATGTTTTGTGTTGTTTTGGGTGATTTTCGGGACGTTTACGGCTGTAGTATCTTTTCTAATGATAGTTAAAAAAACAATCGACGGATCGAACGAACAATTTTGTTTCTAACATAATTTACTGAATTTTGAGAAATTTTTAAAAAATAATCAGTTTGACAATCGAAATTTTATTTTTGTTTATAAATTTGCTGCATCCGACGTTCTAATTACACTATTATTTTCAATTTTTTCCAGCTTATAACTGGGACGGTTCTGTCGGATTTAAAACAAGAACGGTTAAAATATCTTTCCTCGTTTTTTTAATTAATTTTTTCCTGGTCAGTTGAAAGATATTTTTATTTAGCGAGATTCCTCCCGCGACACTTTTCCGGAATGTTGCCCGCAATTTGATTGGATGACGGTGCAGAGCGCAGATGACGTCATAACCTTCAATTGAATGACGACAGATTATTATTTTCGGCAGTTTCTTAACGTGTTTATTTGTCTCGCATATTTTGGTTGCTGTATAACAATGATTTTGACGTTGCAATTTTTTAATATTTTCTTTGGATTAACGTACTCTGTACCGTTTTTCTACATTTAAATTTCATTTTCGCGAAAACAAATAAGTGGGAAAATCAATAATGTGTATCTTTTGTTTTATTTTCAGAACTTTTTCATGCCATTGTGGAACTTTTTTTATTTTGTTGAAGTCCTGATTCCACGGGCAATTCCGTGCGCGTACTGCTAGTACTATATACTTTATACTACGGATTTTTTTATGTATGCATCTCTTCAAACATTATATTGAAAATTCAAACGATAAAATAATGAGGAGAGAAAGGGAGGGGGGGGAGTTCCAGTACTTCATCAAGAATTAAATGAAGATGATGAAAAAAATATATTTATTTATCCTCTCTCTTGTATTTCGTCATATGTCACAAACTATGAGAGAGACAATGGGTTTAAAAAATGTTGTGAAAGGATAAAAAAAAGCGTTCTTCCTTCCGGCCACTGTAACCATGACTGTAAAGTAAAATGTAGGAGATAATAGTAAGCTGTGAAGAGAGAAAACGATAATGAGGCATTTTTTGGTGGCTTTATCTATTTTCTTTTTTCAAATGGTGGTTGAGTTTTGTGTGAACCAAACAAAAGATTGGCTCAAATCCGTGCTGTAGATTTTGGCAATAAAATGTTTAGAAGTAATATCATGCAAAGTAGAATCCATGCTGAAAAAACATATCCCATGTGTTGTTCTTCTGAATTTGTTTTTTATTTGGTTGAATTTTTATAACCTTCCCATTTTCTACTGTGCTCTATTTCATAAACTCTTTTGTCTAGACCAGCATTAGATGATTATATGCATATAATCTAACTCAAAAGAATAGCTGGTTGAATCATAAAGATTACAAAAGAGAATGAAACTTTAACCGATATATGAATAAACATAAATATGGCAATGGTATTTTTGTTATTATTTGTTTCTTGGGAATATTATTTTTATTTCCATTTTTCGTATAATTTTTCATTTGTGGCTCTGTTATCATTGTCTGATTCGGCAGTTTTGGATTTTTTTTGTTCCACATGAATCGACGAATTATTAATACATGGCATTGTTTAGGAAAGCGCATTTTGCAGTAAATGCATTTATATACTTTTATTATTTTGTTTGTTAAGGGAAGTGCGAGTTATTTTAACCATTACGATAAATATATGTTATTGTTTTCTGTTATATATACTTTGTGTATTGTTTGTTAATCAACGTACTTCATTAACTGTTCATTGTTTCATTTTGATTGAGTATTATCTTCGTACTCTTAATAATTATGAAATGGAAAGTTTCGATTGAAATTTCAATGGTTAACGCTATCATGGCTTTGACCTCTTCCATTTACAATAGGGGTGGATTAATAAATGGTGGAATTCGATGGAACATTCTGTAATCCTCTTATTTGTCCCATTTTATGTTCTTTTTACATCTTACATAAATTACTAATTAACACCCATAATTTATGCATGACAATTTCGTTTTAGGAAAAAACAACAATTATAAACTTATTTAAAAAAGATGAAATAAATTGTTTTCTAAAGGGATATGTCTGGCATGTAATGCATTAAGCACCCATAATTTATGCATTAATGCATCTGGCATGTAATGCATTATTAACCTTCCTTCTGACTCAGATAATCTACATAAAATATCAATTAAAAACTTCCGAGTTAAAAGAAGTGATTCCCAAAATTCTACTCAGCTAAAAGGAAAATTATGGTCTTAAGTTTTAATGGAAAATATGCTTTCTTGCAGTAATGATATTAATAACTTTTACAAAAATATACGTCGCGGCATAATTAGCATTATTAGAAAATCTTTTAACTACACATAGGCTGAAATGTAAAAACTATAGACTTTTTGGAAATTATATTTCATTGAAGTTTTTTATTGTTTACATTTGTATTGCATAAATGATAATTTATATTATATTTCAATTCTAAATAATTAATATCGTTAACCTTCCGTCAGGCGCATCTAATCTGTGAAGCAAAAAGCTTGAAATTAAAAACGCAAAACACAAAAGATTAAGAGCAAAAACACAAAATTCAAAAACCCAAAGAGCAAAAACGCACATGAATGTCATTGTGACCACCCAGAGAAGATCATGGTACCACGTTCTTTATAATTGCTATCAGTATAGGAGTAACAGTAGCTGGAACTTCAAGCCAGAGTTTACACAGTAGGACTGTGCCGATTTTCGATGCATCGGAAAATATCGATGTTACGCAATCATCGCCGTTCCGATGTTTATATTGTCGTTTTTTCGAAGCATCGGAAATTCCGATTTACCCGCGATGTGTACAATGTTTCCCGATGCATCGTAGACATCGATGTCCACAAGCGCCGCGAAGAGCATTGTTCCCGATCGTGCAGCAATGACAGCAAGTCCGCGGTGATTACCGTGGCGTATCTTTCCCCATGTTTCTTCCATCGTGACTCATCAAGCAGAGACATACGTTGCGAAGCGCCGATCGTTGTGCTGACACGATGAATCCCGATGTGACCGCGAATGAAAATAACTCATCTCGAGAATTGAGGAAGCGAAGTGTTTTGTCTGTTGTAGAAGTCTCTCAGTCATCGAAACGTGCATTACTTCGTGTGGCCTCGTGCTTTCTTCTAATCGTGCAAATTCTCTGATGTTGTTTTAAGTTCAAGGGTATAATTATCAATCTTGCCGTTCATCGTTTGTTTGGTTGAAGAGAAGATCGTATTAATTGTTTTTAATATACGATTTATTGCTGATAACTAGACAAATTTATAGTATTTTTTTATACTTTATTTGTTATCTAACTAAGTATTGAGTTTATTATAAGCATATAAATGCCTTAATCAACCACTCAAAAGTGTAAGAATGCAAAATTAGCCAATAGTAAGTGCGAAAGATTGATGTATCGAAACATCGCGATGTACCGAAATATCGCGATGTTAGAGTGGAGATACATAGCGATGCTAAAACTTGAACATCGCCCAGTCCTATTGCACAGACTCACACTCTGAGCTAAATCTCGACTGGCTTGAGAATATACTGTCAATTGCTTCCTGGTCCAAGTGCTGTTCGCTCTTACCTTCCAGATCCTCTCCTGTAATAGGTTAAGAGGAATGCATACTACTGATATTCCTACACAGACTTTCTATACTGAAGAGATGGTGTGGAGGTGTTGTTTCGTGTTTTTTTATGAATTTGTTATTCATTACTATATTATCCTCAGCGATGTAGCAACATGCGAAACTTCTTTAGAAAGTGTGCTCATCGTCGTCCACACCTACATTCAAGTCAAAATGATGAGCTAATCCTAAGCATTTAGATTACCATCCGTTTTATTTAAAAGTAAATTAATTTTTAATGCGGCTTCTTATTTATAATTTTATTTTCATTTGAAATTTATTTTTCTTACTGTTTTTCAAATGAGATGACTAAGTGAATTTAGATCACTTGAAATCATGATTATCTCCAGCCAACCAACATTAAAAGTGCTTCGAAGCGTTCGTAAAAAATGCTTTGATCCCTTCCCATGTAGAGAGCGGGTGAAAATTCATCATTTGAGAGTGCGGCTTTTTTAAGAACACCAGAGAAAGAAAATCCGACGTGGAGCATTATAAATATGACTGTGCTTCCATTGATGTAATTTGTAAATGAGATTTTCCCATTCACCTATGTTTAAAACATATACAACAAACCATCAGAAAGAGACGTGATGAAATATGACTTCAACTAGATGACTGAGACGACAACAGCATTACCACATCACGCAACAAAATACCCATTTTGGCATAAACTTAGATTTAACATTGACTAATACCATACACACCATGGATCAGGAATGTAACGGCATTTCGAATTGTAACTATTTATCAGGAATGTAATGGCCTTTCGAACTTCCAATTGCTTATCGGGAATGTAACGGCATTTCGAGCTTGTAACTGCTTATCAGGAATGTAGTGGCATTTCGAACTTGTAACTGCTTATCGGGAATGTAATGGGATTTCGAGCTTGTAACTGCTTATCAGGAATGTAATGGGATTTCAAGCTTGTAACTGCTTGATCATGCAGCAAAACGTTTGTCACAGTGGCACAATGTGGTCGATGTAATAATTAAGATATTATTACAAAGCTATAAATTCGTTTCCCTGAGATGCTAATCTTGGCGACAAGCTTGGAGACTTGGCGATAAATTTGGCGACCTTGGCGACAAATTTGGCGACCATTTTGGCGACTTGGCGACAAAGTTGGCAATTTTGGCGACAAAAGGAATTCTCTAGAAGGACCTCGAACTTTCAACATATTTCTACTGGTTTCATGAACTTTCTAGAGATTATGTCACTTCCAACGTAATGAAGTCACTTCCTGTTGAAAAGTATAAAAGGCAAGCTCTCAAGCCAAGAGGAGTCAGTTGGATTTTGATCTGCAAGCAAGCTGGTGAGCTAATAGGAAACCTTTGAGCGCTCTGTTGAGATTTAATGGTAATCTCTGTTGTGAATTTTTACAAGTGCTGTTTTAATATTTGTGTTATGTTTCTTAGCTTAGAATACCTGTAAAATAAAGAGCTTTATTTTTTGTAATCCTGCTTACTGGACTGCATTCAAGTACACCCACAAAACGAATTTGTCACAATATTATGTTCTGTCCTGTGAATATGACTCTGGCATTAATATTCGAGGTCAGTTCCCATTTATCTGCAACTGAAAAAATGTTGATGCAGCAAACAAACTGTCAATACTTTTTTGACTTATTTCAAATTTTTCAACCTAAAGGAACTTTAATCTTGTTAAATAAAGTGGAAGATAATTGTTATAACTCAATAAAATTGAAATGGAGGTGTTTTCTCTCTTCAGTAAATCAGCAGATTCCTGTTTGAACAGTAAAATTTCAGGCTTATTAAACTAAAATTCGATTTCCGGAGAATTATGTTAAATAGAAACAATTGACAAATTTTATATCTGTAAGGAATTTAAATGAATTAAGATTATTATTTAAACTATTTAATATCACAAACGTATTTGTGTAACAATGATATCTTTGATTCAATGCAAGATAACAACGTACTTACATGAAAAGGGTTATAAGCTTCAGCAGACCGTCTGCAGGCCCAACCATTGGACCGATTTCGATAATTTTTATTTTATATGGAAGCTTATGACGTCTAAATATGTCATCAATGGTCGCATGCCCTAACCACACACCATTTTCTTGAGAAATCGAAAAAAATTCCACTGTACATTCTCTATGGGAAAAAGAAATGCATTCCCCCAGCCACAACCTCTGGACCGATTTCGAAACTTTTTATTTCATATGAAAGCTAAACCTCTATATTTGTCATTAATTGTCGCCTACAACTCATCACCCTCCGGTTTCGAGATATAACTCAAAATAAAACTCGGAGTCCCTCAGTTTGTACAGCTCCATTTCGCGAAGTTGCAAGCATAGCCAAAGGCTATTAATATTACGGACCAAGAGCTGGTCGCCGAAGGTTGCTAGTTTTATTTATATAAAATTATAGATTCTTCTGCGCGAATATTTCATGTAAAAATTAAAAAATGAACAAATTACTTAATATAAATATGCTTTTGGTAAAAACTGATAAGTCCTTTGTCAAAAGTATACTTTTTATATTTAGAATGAAAATCTGTCTCAATGACAAAGTAGTTTATAGAAGTTAAACTGAACCGAATCAGCTAGGAAAGTGGATAGAAACAATCGTTTCTGACGGGCACTTTCACCAGTTCTAGTCAAGGAATTGCAGGTCCTTCGGCAGTTCATTCTTTAACTTTATTTTCCGATTGAATCTTCGGAGAGTTCTTTGTGACAGTTGTCGAAAAAGGACTCTCAGATTATGTCCTTTTCCGTACAACATCTGTGGTAAATAAAATTGAAAACCAGTATTAGGTCAGCTTTCTGTTTTTCCCCAGGGATAAAGTTTTCAGCAATTGAATGAAAGTTTTGACGATTTTGGGACATATTTCTATTTTTTTGCTTTAAATCATTATAATGTTTTTTATTAATATAAAATAAGAAATTACATCCTTTGATATAAAAGTCTGTAACATTCTATGATCATGATGATAACATGAATGATAAACATGTACTAATTTGTCATCAAATTTGAGGAGTCACCGTTTTATGGATGGTCAGTTTTTAATAAAAGTCACTTATTTGTTAGACACAAATTTTGAAATTCATTACAGTCACTTTAATAGTTAATCACGCTAATTTGTTGGAACCACTAATTCGTTAAAATTACTTAATCACAAGATTGTTTCCAACACTATACCGATTCCACGAAATTAATTATAGAACAAACTCTTTTTTACTTCGAATTTGAATAGAAAGCGTTTTTGCTTATAACAAGCAGAGTTTTCAAACAAATTATATGACACTTACGGAATATTTGAAAATATGTAAGAGAAGCATTGTAGGAAAATTTGAAGTAAATACTTTAAATATTAAAGGGAATATGAGTCTTCGTAGAAAATAATTTTTACTGCTCACGTGCGAAAAGTAGTATAATTTTTTTTCATAACTTCGTAGTTAGATATATAAGGCAACATTTATAAGAATTCCAGTTGAATACCGTTAAGATTCAGAAAGATATCAACATTACAGAGAGGTGAATTTTTGTCGCAAACTAAGAGAAGCTACTAGATGAAACTTTTTCCATAAATTGATACTTTTTAAACTGAAGCTTCTAACAGTAATATTTAATTTTATGAACGTTGAATATCCTGAATACCCACGAATACTTATAAATATATTATTTGAATTGCAGTTCGTCGATAACACATATCAAAATAATCATTGATGAAAGTTCAAAATCATTAACAGCTTTCTGTGAAACAGCGTGAGCACTAAATCATTGTTTTGTCATCAATATTTGGTCGGTCCCCTAAATATCCCCTTGACCAAATATTCACAGTAGAATGCGAGTTCCAGCCCCTTCTTGAACTACATAGTCTAAGCTCAAAGAAAATCCATCTGGTCTTTCTGAAAGATATTCGAAAAAATGTGCAAATCCAAAAGTGTTCACATTATTCTGTCGACCACTTGTAGCTGTAAGTTGTAACAGAAATTTATGGTTTCATCCAAAGAATTTTATAAATCTGATAAACTATATTTACTTCATTCCTAACAAAATGTCGTGAAACAGAATCTTAAGCTGTTTCGCTTTGGTTTAACACTTCTTTCGAATCAAGTTTCTGAAAATAATTCAGGAGTAAATAATTTCATTAATTCATAACCAGAATCAGCTGCTATCTGGCAAAGAAACACCAACTAAAAATCCTGACGAAAACAATTTGTCTTTTGAAATGTGAATCTAAAATATTCCCATCCATGAAACTGAATTTCGGAGCCATAATTAATTGCCCTTTCAACGCAACAGAATTAGTTTAAATTCTGACACTGATATATTACGAACTATGGCATAAACATCAACTTCAAGAATGAGAGACAAAGATACAGACTCTTTATAATGCAAGACTCTGAAACTCAATTTTAAAGAACCTGCGTTTTGAGGATGAACGACGATTTCATGCCGGAAAAGGGATGCGTTTTTAAAATCGGTGGCGGTTTTCAAAACGAGTTTTCGTGTAACAGCTATCCGTGGGATATTTTCAAAATAATTTTTATGATGATTCAGATTTCATGGAGCGAAGGAGAGACTTTCAAGGAAAGATTTTTAAAAATTGTTCCCTGAGCTTCTAAAGGCATATCTGTTCTGAAAGTTAAAGAGGAAATGGGAATTTTAAAGCGAAATTGCGTGCTACCTCTGGGTCGTTATTTAAACACTGGGTTTAAATGACTTGAGATTTTAGAAGAAAATTGGTTTATTGCTGTCTGGATTTTATTAACTTTATTAACTCGTATTTATTTATTAACTGAAAATTTATTCATAAAACATGATGGTAACTTTAAGAATGAAATCACTTGTTTTCCGTCGTAAATTATAAATATGAAGGGACAATTTAAAAGGCGTGTGAAAAATGCACTCTCTGAGAGATAGTTATCTATATATTTAAAATAATTGGTAAAACTGGAGGACCATTGCCCAAGCCCGAACCACTAGACATATTTCGACTATTATTATTTAATATGGAAGGTTATGACGCGTAAATATGTCATCAGTGTTCGTCTGCCACTCAACTCTCTCCATTTGGAGAAAAATTGAAAAAAGTCTACCCTGTGGGGAAAACACATGAGAGAGTTCCCCAGCCCAACCACTGAACCAATTTCCACAATTTTAATTTCATGCAGAAGCTCTTGACCCTTAGATATGACATCAATGATCGCCTGTCACCATCCATTGTCGAGATATATTGCAAAATAGAACTTTGTAAGAGTACCTCGGTCTCTACGACCGCCAGCTTGGCCAATCGCAAGTATAGCCACAGTCTATTAATATTACGAGTGAAGAGCTGGTCGCAGAAGGCGGCTAGTTATTAAATGTACTAAATTCTTTATTGAACTTATAGTACAGTATTTTCATAATGTGACAATCATAAAATAAAAATAAAAGTATTTTGAAAATCAAATCATATAATTATTTGATATAAAAAAGGGCAACCAAGAGTGAAAGCAATATGAGAACTGCACGGATAAAGAAAAACAGATCTCAAGACGAGTGTTTTAATAACCATGTTGATAAACTGTAACAGATCGGCAACTGAGAAAGAAACAGGGCAGTTAATATCTTACATAGAACAATGCCACAAATATACAACTTAAGAAGTTACATAATCCTTTGCGCTTTGAAAGTTTTCTCTATAGTAAAAAGGATGTATTTCCTTCAAGCTATAATGCAAAAAAACTTTTGTTTTCTGTTTTAACTCATGTTCCTTCAAGCGAAAAATAAGCACATTTATTCAACCACACCTTGTAAAACTCTTTCCAAGAATTTCTTCGCTTAGTTTATTTCGCATTTATGCAGAACACACACGTGCAAAAATTATTATTCAATAATCCTAACAGAAATAATTCATCTGTGGTGGTTAAGGAGATATCCGTTCGCTTTAAGAACTTCAGACTTTTTGAACAGGAAGTAAAAAGTGAAAAATCATGAGATTATGTTCCTACTTTGCCTGATAACGAAAAACCACAACTGTTCTCAAAGTGCAGAAGCTATTATTCAATTAGACTAATGAAAACAATTAGTTTAGAGATCTTAATGAGATATATACTCTGCCATTAGTTCCTGATGTTTTCCCAATAGGTTGTAAAATTTTTTCACATTGATCTTTAGGTCCTCTAAATCTTCAATCATGAGCAAATTCATTCAATTTAGTCTTTCTTTTCGTAAGGAAGATGTCAGTTCTGATGATAAATATTATTTATTCCGACGTTTACGATACCTTTGTTAAATTAATCTTCGGAATTTTTCTGCAACTTTGTTCTTCCGTATTTATTTATCTTTCTCGGAACATGATGGAAAATTTAGTGTGAGTAAATTGTCGAAATTTTCTTTGTTTGAGGGGATTTAATGGACAATGGGGAGAATTCAGCAAAGGGAAAATGATTGAATATTTTTAATAACATGAATGAAGATGGAGATATTATGTTAGTAGATATTAGTTTCCAGATAAGGGATATTGTCGATTTTCTAGAAAGTGAATTATGATTCGTCTTTGTTTGGTACAAAAGAAGTAAATGGTGATTTATACTCCAGTTCTTTGACGTTTTTGTTCCAATTAACAATACATTTTTTAATTCACATAACCATGCCACTATTTTGTGAAACGAATGCTTTTTTATTCAAATTACAGGATTTAATTTTAATGGAACTTGATAAACATTCTTTTCAATTTATTTTATCTTCTATAATAAAGTCTGTTTCCAACATTAAAAGTCAAATTTGTATTCTACAAAATATTCATTTGAGAGTATAGGCTTGTTCGATTTTAATGCAAAATAACTGAGAATAAATTTGATTTGCACATCGTAGACAAATTTCCAAACTTATCGTATTGCACCAGGATAATTAGAATATTATCTAGTACTTTATAATCAATCTGATATTTGGTAAGCGAATTGTAATGAGCCTCTGCTAATCTTTAAGCTAATTAGAAAACGTGCAATTGTTTGTTCAAACAGGCTGGGTTCATTCAGCCTTATTGCAAGAAACTTCGTCTCGTGCTGGTTTGTGAACTAGTTTGAAAATCTATATAAATAAAATTCAATGTCTGTTTGTTTGTTTGAAACTTATACAATTCCACATCTCTTGATGGATTAGAACGAAATTTGGCACACATATTCCTTAGTACCTAAAAGGCTTAACTAAGCGACTAAAAAGTTTATAACTTCCCCTAAAGCTTTTCAGTGACATTTGTTCCATTTCTCTATGACTTTTCCTCTCATTTATAATCAATTTTAAAAATGAATTTAAATACAATTTGTGACAATGCTTTCGTTTGTTGCAATCTTAAATCACATCTCTCCTAGTCACATCTGCCACTAGCGTGCTTTTGCCAATGTTAAATTGCTTTCTTTAGACATTTTCAGTTTCGCACGCAGAATTTCACAGCTTTTAAAATGCGCGCGCGGTAAATTTCATCTAAACATTGCTTTTTAAAATCGTTGCGACTTCTTCTATAATTTGCCTTAATTTTGTCTCAGGTTTTAGCACTTTTCAATTTTTAATGCTTATATCTGTTTTAAATGATTGTGTTTTTAAAAAAAGACATTGAATTAGCGTATAGTTCATTTACAAGTTTATCAGTTTTTATTGCATTCTTTGTTTCCTCGCCCCACCTACAAAATCATACTTTTAAAACGTATCAACGGACAAAAAAGACAACTTCGCATTTTTTTTAACTACAGGTTTAGGGCCTCTTTTTTTTACCTTCTTAATATCTATTTTTCAGTCATTATTTTCCCTATTAACAATTACAGTCCTATCATTAGAGCACAAAATCAAAATATTATGTTGTAACCAAATATCAGTATCTAAAACGTCCAATGTCTGTTTTGAAAGAAATTTGGCAAACATGTTTCTTCGCACCTGGAGGGTTTAAATACGCTGTTAAAAAGTTATTAGCGGGAGTAAAAAGGGTAATTTTAAGGTTTTTCCGCAATAATTTCAGAACATATCATCATGCAAAATTGGTTTTGAACCATCTTAAAAGTAAAAAAAATTAGCTTCTAGGTGAAACCCGCTCCACTTCTATGCCACTATTTCTTTGATTTTTAATAAACTTTTCAAAATTATTTTAAAAAGAATTCGTAACGTTTTTGTTTGTTGTCATTTTAAACCTATTTCAATTTTTAATCTCTCACGTGCTTTTATTAATGTCAAAATTAAGATGTTTTCTTCGGACAATTCAATTTTCAATTCATTTTAGCTTTACATTTTGTAACTACAAATTTCTGGTCACTTCTTTCACCTTCGTAGTATCTGGAATTCAGGAATATTTTTCATTGTTCTCAACTGCTCTTATATAATATGAATATCAAGGCTTTTAATACAGTAAGGTGTGAATGCAGATCACAAAATTTGAACCAAACAAAAGAGGAAAGTATGTGTGTGTTCGTTTTTGGTTCTTCATGCACGTCCACACCGTTGGATTTACGAAGGCCAAATTTGACACAGTGATGGATCAGCACACGAAGGAGCCAACGCCGTAAAAATTATTTTAAAATTCTAATTAGATTTTTTTTTATTATTTAATTAAATAACGAAAAATAAGCTATTTTTAGACGTTTTTCTCCAATAACTTCTGAAATATTTGTGGTACGAAAATTATTTTTACATCCCTTTAAAGAGCAAAAAATTATCTTTGTAATGTGATACCAATTTAATTGTTATGCAAAGTTTTCTCTAACTGCAATTAGCGTCTCAAAATTCATCTCAAACTCAAATTATAACAGTGTTTCCTATTGTTATAAAATCAAATTTATTGTTTCATCAAATCTTTTATTCACGTGTTTTTACCGCTGCTAAAGTTGCTTTTGTTGTTCAAGGTAGGCTTCTTACTTTTGGTGTTATTTCGTAGCATGCACTTGACTTCCTTTTTTTATTTTGTAGCTTTTAATATGCACTCAAATATTTAATGACGTTAGTTTAGTTATTACGCGATGTTTCGTTTAAATTTTACAAATCTTTGAATGATCCTAATCAGTATGCGGCGGAGTATTTGAGTGATTATTTATTTTTATATTTTCTATGGTTTGCAAGTTTGTTTTGGGCATGGCAACGTTGTTTGAAAAGAGTAGAAAAATGCTTTTTCATATTTCAGTTTCAGTTTGACTTTATTTATAGTATTAATATAGAGTATTTACATTTGGTTTTTATTTCGGAAGAATATTTATATTTATTTTATAGAGTAGCAAACACATTCTCAGAGTGGGTGTACAAGTAATAATTTACAGAGAATTTCAAACACCCGGATAATTTTTAAAAATTAGGAAAATTGAATTAAAATCATACCTCCAAAGAAACGATATTTTGGTAAATCTTCAATTTGGAAAAAAAGGACCATTCATTTAAACCAAACTGTTATAAGGTGATAAAAAGGCTGTATTTGATGAAGTTTTAATTCTAAAAGAAAGGATTCAAAGAAGATTTACGTTTGTTGGGAAAAGTTGGTGGCAATAATTTTAGGGAAAAAAACAGGAGGCCTGTATATGAAAAAATATGGATCCCGAGCAACGCCGGGGTTTCAGCTAGTGTTATATATTTTCACAAAAATATAAATTCAACCGAAAATATTTTCCAAAATTTTTCACCGTGACATTCCATCGTGAGCACGTTGTATCTTGAGTAGTGAATATTTATTTGAGCGTTGCTGAATTTTGTAATCGTTGGGTTTTAGTAGCAGTTGATATCAAGATGTTTATCAATTAGTAGGAAACGTTGTGTGCGTGTATTACCCATGTCTACAAGTCAACACATGACAGCACTGTGAACAGAGATTTGTAACATATTACAAATTATGATGTGAATCATTTACAAGATAGGGTGGGAGCAAATAATAAACCTTGATTAACAAAAGAGCCGCCCCCAGCGCACTGAATAATGAGGAATTTGATGGTTGAAGAGAACGGTGAACCTCGGTCTCATGTGAAACTGAAACAACATTTTTTAATTAATTTGATTCTAACTGAAATCTAATCTAAATATCATATAGCTCTTGCCGTTGCTCCATCAAGAATAGCTATCAGACTGTTCGATGGTGACCGTACAGACATTATCCGTTACAGTTACCTCTGGTCTTGGCTCGCACTGACCTTGTTTACGATAAAATATATTGTTTGTGTAAAATTTAAATTAAATGAAAAATTAAACCATTGGCAAACAATGCCAATTAAATTGTGCCAAAAATGTCTGTGACTATATCAACACAGCCATATTATCCTGTACATTATTTATGCTGTCACCATCCCTCTTCTCAACTAATACAAAACGTACAGCAGAGAACAAAGCATCTGCGGATAGGATATGTTTACAAAGTTTTGATACAAAGCACTAAATTTACGTTAAAATACATTATTTGTTTTAAAATTTAGTGAAAAGAAAAATTAAAACAACTTGGACATTAGACGGACCACCATTTTGCGCTAAACGACTGAACGGATACGAGCCTGCACCTCCAAGGCGCTCTTTCTTAATGCTATTTAGTAGTGCGTATTCAGACCAATGAATTTAGTTTAGTTATATTAACGTCCCGTTTTGAAGCAACGCGATGGCTATTTTGGGACAAATCACGTAATTCTGAACAGCGATCAGATGACGAGAACGACACTTAAGCTGGCATCCCCCTTTTCAAACTTCCGCACTGGTTACTGTTCTTTGCTTGCCCGAGCAGTTTTTAAATTTATTGCGTTAGGAATGTTTTTATATCTTATATGAAAAGAAAGAGCCTTCATTTTGTCATTCTTTATTTGGTGAGAATCATTCGCCACACTTGGAGGTTTTGTACATGTAAGTCAAGCTATTCTCTCCCCACCGAGGTGGGTCGAACCATGTTTATACGCCCAGCTCTCTTGTATTTAAAGGTACTGCCCCCTGTTCGGGTAAGGCCTGTATCATTTTATTGTACCTAATAAATTCCGTCCTCCACATGCTAGTGGGGCGGCTCTCTCCTGGCCTTGCACCGTTCTTGTGTAGGCCGGGCCAGTGTGGGTATTTTTACACTACACCAGTGGGTGCAAGCTAACGAGAACTTCCGTCTTGTGTGAACCGAACGTAGAAGTTATTCAGTCTATTCTGCCTATTTACGTTATTTTGAAAATGAGTATAAAAATCTACTATTTTCACTGAAATTATTTTCAGTTGTCATTTTCATAAACACCAAATCATCTTGGATGCGTATTTCTCTCATACTATTTTTTTCTATTTTGCAAAGTCAATCTATGTAAATCACGTGACTTCTGAAGTGTTTCAACAGTCACTGAATCTAACAATATTTTTACATCTATCAGACAAATTAACAAACAATTTTTTTTGTTTCACACTGAGATTTGATATTGTGATCTTACATTTTTAAATTAGCATAAAACTATGGGTTTTTTTTTCAAGAACCTCAAAATATCAGGTTGATAAAAAAGTACTAGATAATTTTCCATTTAGCATCGCGCATTGCAATGTCGACGCTGTTTGTAATAAACTGCAATATTTGATGGGCTTATGATATAGAGGGTGATTCGTAATCGTTTGCACAAACTTCTGAAAGGAGTAGACTACTCAACACGAATCAGCAGTGCAGGGTCGGAAACGCCCTGTTCATGCGCAAGTGTCAAGAGAACGTATTTTCGTATGTACACGGACGTACTCGTTGATGTGAAAAGTTACTTATTTGGCCTTTGCTTGTGTTTATAAGCAAAATAATGAACAAACATTAAATTTGCGCAGAATGTATTTTCCAATTTATGACATTTTCCCATACATTAAATGCATCCAATTCAGAAAAGGGATTCCTGCAGAACTTGGAGCAAATTCTTGATCTAATTTCATTGAAAAATCGTTTGGGATACTGGATTTTATGCGTCATTTAAGTATACGTTCGGCTCTCGCATCCTTTTGTCAAAAAATGACGATGCAATTCAAATTCTTAAGAGTGAATCTTAATAAAAAAAGGAAAAGGTTGAAAACAATAACTAATTTAAATCGTCGATTAAAAAGCAACGCCACCTATCTAAATTCTTTGAAATTTCAAAGAGGAAGGAAATACCCAATTTTTCGCAACCAATAACGAATATTTTTAAATATTTTTTCACATCTGGGAGGAAAATACATTCTCATGTTTATATCAGATGTTAAAAAAATTTAAAAATATCCGTTATTGGTTGCGAAAAATTGAATATTTCCTTGCTCTCTGAAATTTCAAAAAACTGAGATAGGTGGTGTTGCTTTTTAAGCTACGATTTAAAATAGTTTGTATTGTTTCCAACGTAATTGCATAAATTAATTTCTTTCTAGGATTTATTCTAAAGAATTTCCATGTTAAGCGACGAAATTAATGCCGCTTTTATCCGTTTTGAACAGCTTTGCTATATGGCATCACTGGCGATAATTTTGTTTCGGCGACTTAACGATACGATGTTCGGTTAGGCGACAAAAAGTCGCCAATACAAGATTATCGCCAGGATTGTCGTATGTCAAAAAGTTGTTCATCCGTTTTCACTTAAGAGTTTAAATATATTTTGGGAGATATCTTGTCACGTTTTGTCAAAATGCAATTTAAACAAATTTACTGGACTTTTCCGTTAGTGGTGCCTCAATTGTCGTCAAGCTCGAAAGCTAGCTGCTTTCTGTAAGTGCCAAAATTCGTCGCCAAGAGATTTATTGGTCTTTGTTCCGCTAATGGAAAAGAGCCAAATTTATATAGTTTTAAATAGCAACGAACGCAGTATTCTAAGCTACTGCATCTTGTTCCTAATTAAATATCTCAAAATTATAAAAAAAGAGAAAATGACAAAGAAAAATTGAGGCGTATGAAGAATACAAAAATGAGTCTCTTTTTAAGAAAACCCTTCTTAAAGATTCGCTTCAGCCATCATTCTGGAAATGAAATAGAGCACAAAACCCTATGGAATTAGCGCAAAAAATTTATGGATAACTGAAATTACTAAATAATAAATATTTGATATATTACTGTAACATAATGAACGAGGAATTAACATTTTTCAAGCGATTTTATCTAAATCATCTAAACCTAATTGAAAATAACCTTGTATGGATTGGGAAGAAGCAGTTCAAGAAAGCGTCGCCAATTTTCTTTCACCTTGGCGCCTCATTCTTAACTTTTAACAATTAATTTTTTTTCATTACCTATATTTCAGAAAAAGAGAAAGGTACGCTCTCTTACTTTGTACACACTCTTAAAAAGGTGACAAATCGCCAAAGCAAGATGTTGAATGCTGCATTTCATTGGCGCCAAGTCAACAAAGCTAAATGCAGGTAATACTTGCATTATCTTTGGCGACTTGGCACCATTTTAAGAGTGTGCACCAACTTCTAGATTTCAACCAACAGAAAAAGTGAGCAATGAAAACAAATTTTAATGAAGCAAATGGATCAATTTTTCTAAAATTTCAAATCATTTTGCTATTTCAACGCACGCATGGAAATTTAGATATGGTGTATTCTTGCTGTTTTAGGAATTTTCAAACATTTGAATCGTTGCTATTTCTTGCTAGCTTTTCCAGATGGCTTTGCACTTGGCTTCTTCAGACCAGCTTGCTTTGAAGATTTCGTTGGTTTCTTGTCCTTACTTGCATCCGCTTTCTTTTGAATCGGGCTTTTATTTTTGGTGGCTTTAGTCTTGGCATCTTTTTTGGCACCACTCGCGGCTGGTTTTGCAGTTTTGCTCACTGTACGTTTGGAAGTCACAGAGCCGGATGATTTTGAGGTTTTTCCGACAGCACGTTTGGCAGCCGCAGAGTTGGATGGCTTCTTCGCTGATTTTGAAGTTTCCTTTACGCTTTTTCGTTCGCGGACTTTTTGAGCAGCTGCAGTTTTGCCTGTTGCTACTGGCTTTGAATTAGCCTGTTCAGAAGCCAGTCCATCTTGAGTGTCGTTTCTCTCCACTGGATTATAAGTAGGCATCTCCGCTTGAACAGAAATCATATTAACTGATTCAGCCATTTCGCTTAACTTATGATTTTGTGAAGCAAAGGAAATTTTAAAAAATAAATAAATGAAATAATTAAAAGTTAATCAAAAGCACTATTTGAAATTTTGTCAACTTACGATTTTCAAAATTTGCTTTACAATGTTAGAGATTTTTCTTCCAACTGGTTTCTTTGAATTTTTCGATTGCACGGAGTGTGCACGCAACGATCGAGAATAGTTTATCAAAATTTTCATTTTTACTGTGCTTGCTACGATCCAACTCTCTTATATCAGCATTATTTGCTTGTGCTAGAGTTAAAATCATTTCTAAGAACTTTGAACTAACTCAAAAATTGTTATTTATTTATGCTGTAGCGGCTCTCTCTACGTGTAATATTATCTTTGTTGTCACGAAGTTTAGTTTTCCAAGAATGGCAACAAAAAGAGTTGTTGTTATAGAAACGATACGGTTGAATAAAGTTTGATGTTTGTGATTCTAAACTTTTCTTTTCTTTTGAATTTAAATCTGCATAAATCGTTCCTGAAATATAATTTAATTTATTCCATGTATTAACTGCGCGTAAGCGCGCTATTATGCTTTGTCATTATTTTTTCTCACTTATTCGATATTCCTTCTTTCTGTAATTTCTTGCTCTATTTATTTCACATTACATTATACAGACAGATCGGACGAATTTATGCGAGTTCAAACATGTCTCTAATTTTTAACTGCGCATATTGTTAGTGAGGCGTTACTTTCTTCATTATTCATACAAGGCCGCGGTGGCTTAGTGGTAAGGTCCCGACCTCGGGGCCGGAAGGTCGCAGGTTCGAAACGCGATTCCACTGAAGATCTGCCGTGTATGGGGCCTGTTGCACCCCAAATTATACGCAGTGGCCAAACGTCCTTCCGTTGGTGTGGCGCGGAAGATTGAAGAGTTGGGTGCCAGCTCAGGTGTCGTCCTCGTCATCTGACCGCGGTTCGGATTACGAGGTCCGTCCCTAAATAGCCCTCGTGTTGGACGTTCTAACCTAACCTAACCTCATTATTTATACACAAACTGCATATAAACTTTTCTGAACAACAAATTAACAAAAATTATTAAAATATTAAATTTATCGTATACATCCACAATGCATGAGAACTAGTGAACATTCTAGAGTTTCAACATAGAAGAGTTTTCTGTTTTGTTTATTTTGGGTTCTCGGAACTTAGTCTTCCAAATGTGTGTAATTCGATCCCAGTGTAAACTCGGCTTGATATGAAAATCACCCCACGACTTTTTTTTTTCATTTGAAATGAAATTCAGAGCAAAATTTTGATAAATTTAAAATAAAAATTTCTGCCATTTCACTTTTTAATCTTCATTAATGAAGCATTCAATTATCGATAGTAGATTATTATTGGTGAGTCTTAATGTGTATCTATTATTGTTATTAAATATTCTCTTTATTTACCGTTGACAGTAACCCACTATTACCTAATTTATTTACGAGCGAAATTGAACTAACTGTTTGAACTCACATTTCCTATCAGTAAAGAAGCGGCAGCAAAATATTTTCCTCTTCTTTCGAGCTGGAGCCAGAGGGAATGTTCTCCACTCGACTTTCTCGTACACTCACGCAATACAGCTCGTTCTGTTCATTTCTCCGAAAAAAGCAGGGCATTCATGGGCACACCTCTCCACGCAATTCGATTGCACCGCTCCAAAACCCGTCGTCAATGCGAAAATCCGATGAGAGTTGGCGTGATGCGGTCGAAAATTTTGGATTTTCAGCTTCGTTCATTATCCATTTGGAGAGGTGGGTCATACAGCTGAAATGCGAACATGGGGAGAGGAAGCGAGGCTCTCTCACAAAAGCGAAAACTACGAAATGTAGACCCGTGGGGGAGGTTAGCGAAGCTCTCTTGTGAAGGTGGGGAGGGGTATCTCATTTTGGAAGAGGGAGAAGGGGTAGGCACAGTAGCCCTAAGAGGTCGAAGTGACCATTTGCATAGAACCTCCGAGAATGATCGATCTAAATGGATGGGATGAAAATTGGAACGGCGTGGAGAGCTATCATCCATTTACGTGGAGCGGTCTAACCGTGAGTATCAAGCTTTAGAGTCTTTTTTTTTAAAAAAAAAAACCCCACACCGGTACGGCCTACCCGAAAGGGTGTAAGGCCTTTAGCAGACCGGTGGGGTAATATAAGAGCAATACAAGAATATCAATATGACATGACACACATAAAATCGCCACAAACACAGCACAGAATTTTACAAACATTGCAAAAAAGGGACAACAACAAAATAAATAAAGTAACCTAAAACATACAAGACAAAAAATCAATGAAAAGTACACCATTCAATCCATATTACGCTTAGAGAGAGCCATGCATTAATTGAATGAATTTTGCTTGATTTTTATCATCAGATCTGGAACCAACATTAAAAATATTCAAAACACTCAAAAGGAGGAGCCCCCAGTATGCATCCAAATGAGCAAAGCACGAGCTCAGCACAACACAACATTAAAAAGAAGGAGGCAATAAAATTTTTTGTAAAATATCATTAAAAATCCCACAAAAGAGCATAAAAAACAGACCTCTTGGTCTCTCACCAATCCAGAAAACAATAAAATCCATCTAACTACACATCAGTCAAAAAATAAAAATACAAGAACAAAATGATCAAATTTTAAAAATAAGAAGGGTTAAAACAAGGTTACCAGTTGGGATTCCCCATGAATTCTCAATAAAATGTAGGACACTAAAACATCTTAATAAGTCCAGGATTAACCTAAAAACAATATAATCAGTTAAAATTAACTACGTAAATAAAGTGCTAAAAACTTATGGTAGGGCGCAGGGACAGCCCACTTAAAATTTTCTTAATCAATGGTGTTGAGGTAAAGGAGTCAAGATATCTTAAAATAATTTAAAAGCAATTACACTCTGGGCCCTTTAGTGAACCACAAATGTTGTCACTAATAGCATATGTTTTCATTGATTTCTTGACTTCTTGAGGTGGAATTCTTTGGTAAGCCTGCAGTCAAATACATAACGATCTGCATCGCCCACCTGACCACAAGAACAACTTGGGGAATTCAATAGATGAAATTTATATGTAAATAGGTACAAAGAACACATTGGATTTTAATGTTCGACCAAAGGAAATGAATAACTCTTATGTACACTCGAATTTTTTTCGAAAATACTACCTCATCCAAACAATAATTTAATTAACAATGCTACTCTTCCTTCTATGTGGAAGAAATTTCCTTCAAGCAAAAACTAAGAGCGTTTATTAATCTGTGTTTCGACGAAGCTTTTGCAAAGTTATTCGTCTAGTTCGTTTGACACTATAAAACCTGAACAAGGGCAAAGTGCATCAATTATCATTTTCCTAAACTACGGATAATAATTCGTTCGGATTTGTTAATGAGATCTACTCTGCTTAAGTACCTCGAATTTTCGTAAAGTAAAATAAAAACTTCCCATCATATTTCCTTTAAGATCATCTATTTCTTCCAACAAAAGGAATTTTATTCGATTTAGGATTTCTTTCACAATTGAAGGTGTCATCTAAGATGATAAATATTGATAAATTAATTTTCAGAATTTTCCTGCAGCATTGTTTTCCCGCAATTTTCTACCTTTTCTAGAACGTGAATGAAAACATGTTGATAATAAATTGCTGAAATGCTTTCTACTTTTGAAGGAATTTAACGGATACCTTTGGAGGATTAAGGAAATTGAAAATGTGAAGTGGTATTAATAATCCGAATGAAGCTGTGCGGGTAGGTAGGTTGGAGATGCAATAGGTTAGCAGATATAAAATAAGTAAGTTTTGCGGTTGCAGTTTTCCAGCAACTGAAAAATCATTCATTTCCATTTAGCACACAACGACTTCGTTATGTAGGGGAGAGTGGGGCACCTTGAACAGGTTTTAGATATTATTGCATGTGCACTCAAAACTAATGTAAAATATGAAAAAAATTATGTTCTAAAACAAACTTTATTATATCAGTAAATGAAAACTAGAACGACAATTAATTACTGCAGTAAGAAAATAGAGAAATCTAATTTTTTAAACATTTTATGAAATGTGTCAATGTGCCCCTTTGGGTGGGGTACTTTGAACCTCCAGGAGGGGCAGGTTGAACCCATGTGAAATATCACTATAAACTAACAAAAGTGATAAATATCTTTTTACTGACCACTTATGATGAACAATAGACACTTTCACTGAACACTGGACACTTAGGAACACTATATACTATAACTATTAAAACGTTATTTGAGCAATTTTTTCCATTTTTGATTTCATTTACATCATTATTTAAATGATGATTGATTTTTAAATCATTTGATTTTTGGCTTGATATTTAAATTAAAAATTCAAATTTATTTAAATTAAACTGACTTAAAATTTAATGTTCTTATATTTCAATTCATTATTATTGTTTTTATTTGATATGTAAATCAAATAGGCTATATATATGTCTGTCTTGAAATGTAAAATCCATAAATCAAATAAATAAATAAATATTATTCGCTTCCATACATTAAACAGAACATAACTTTACTAATGGGGCAGGTTGAACATTGGTTCTAGCTGCCCCGTTTTTCGTGGTTCAATGTGCCCCATTGGCCGCCATTTTAAAATATTTACTTTCACACAGTTATGGTGCAACCCTTACATTTAAAACTATGATACAAATCATCATCTGGGACATTACAATCTGTTCAGTAAAAGAAATTAATTAAAAGCGCATTCATCAAAGTGAAAATAAACTGTTATCTTACCTGTAAGATTTTACTCTGATATGCGAATTTTAAACACAACTTTCTACAATGGCATCAAGCAAGGGAAATAAACAATGCTTTGCATGAATCATATATTTAGTACTAGTTTATAGTACTGTGGTAATATCTAGTGTGAGAAAATAAAAATAAAAGAATAAATGCCGATGGTTCAAGGTGCCCCTATGTTCAAGGTGCCCCTATGTTCAAGGTGCCCCACTCTCCCCTACTCTTTTAAACTATCATATGAATTAATAATTGTTGTATTTTATAGAAAAATGTCTGTTTAACTGTTAGTTACCAAAGATGTTTGTATATGAGTCCTTCTGTAATTCATAGACTGTGGGCTGCATTTCCGAGAAGAGAATCAGCTTCATGATTGTACAGACGAGGAAGACCCTAGAAACGTCGGTGTCACAGATGACCGCTATTTGCCTGTCACTGCAAGGAGGCACACACCCGCTTTACGGATCCTACATAGTAAGGAATGAGGTTGCTTCTCATTGGCTCTCGGCGCCACGTGACATAGTTTACTTCTAAATGACGTCGTGAAACTGAACAGTGCTTACCAAAGCTAAAGGTTCGTCCTTCATTTGTTTTATTCTAAAACTATATTCATCAATTTCCTGAGAAATATCCAAATAATCATAATTAGAAGCTAGTTTTAATTTTCCCATGATGCGATAGCAAACAAAATAATACATAACATCCCGCCTAATCGCGGTGGCTATGACATCATTAAAAAGCAAGGCAAGTCACGTGACAGTGAGAGCCAGTGAAAAGCGACCTCATTCCCTAACGATCCGTAGATGTGCTTTACGAACCCACCTCAGATCTTCTAGCAGGCCTTCATCCAGATCAAATGAATGCGGAAGGCTTCACGAAGGAGGGTCGTTATCTAGACGTTCAGCAGTGTGTGTACCACAGCACCGAAATTAATGGTTTCATTGGGCATGTTAATTGGAGTGCAAGTCAGTGGAATTCCGTACTTTTTAATATTTTAAATTTTGTCTGCAAATTGGCTCAAGAAGATTGTTGGTCTAAGAAGTTAATGTTGGATAGCATAGAGCTCGGCATTGCTTTCATGATGAGCTCATTTTGCGAATGGGCTGGCCAGCACGTTCTCCGACTTTAACCCGATGGAACATGTTTGGGATGCTCTACGGCGATGTATTTCTGCACTTAACTCGCTTCCTGCAACTCTTCAGTGCCTACAAAATTCTTTGACATAGCAATGCTAATTGAGTTAATAAACTTCATTATGGAACACCGCTGTCCACCTTTATATCTGGTAGAGTTGATGAATCGCACCCTTATTAAGACTGATCAAATATTGGACTCGGATACTATGTTTCTTGGTAGGGTTTGATTTCGTGTACCTTCCAGACAGAAAATAAGCCTATTGTTTTTGTTTCCTTCCTGATTTACGAAGCACTGTTTGATTAATGTTTCTGCCTAATTCCATTAAATTCCGAAGAATAGAAATTGGTTAACTTTCAGTCTACGGTGCCCACTTACTTCCTTCCTCTTAGGATCGCCAACTCTCTGCCGCCAAGAATGGAGAGAAGAGAACATTTGTTTTGGTTGCGCAATGATGATTTTAACGAGTGAGATGTGCGCATGCGCGAAAATTGATCTGTTCATCGGTGCTTTGAGCATGGCGCGATATTACGATTTGTTTCGATTGGTTTGTTCCGTTGTTCCGTTTGATTTGATGGGTCGATTCGATTGTCGGTTTCATTTTCGTCTGATTTTATCATTTCGTTACGTGCGCTTCGTACAGCTTTTGTTGATTGTGGCATTGGTTCCCTTTCGAAGTGTGTGTAACAGGGATTGAGAGCAAGCGGATACCAGTGTCCTAAGTGCAAACAGCAATTCGGCAATTAAAATAGGTATGTGAAGTCTTAACTACACCTTTCTCGTTTTTGAACATTTTCAGTCACTTTTAGGTTCAGAACTGTGTATGTTATTCTGTGTTTCCGCTTCTCAATAAATAAGCGAAGCTACTAGTGTCCCGCTTTGCAGAAAGCGAAGCCGCTGATGTTTTTTAAATTAAAAAAATGCCCGGTACGCGTTTGAACTGCCGAAGGCATTGCGTGCTCAATCGCTCCTTTTCAAATGAAGCATATGAAGTAGAGCAATGAAAAGCGCACTGCGCATCCCAAACAGTGTTTGGCGCCAGCAAATCAAATTGCGCCAAGATAAATTGACGAGAAGCAAGTGGGCACCGTAGATTGAAAGTTTACCTAGAAATTTCTCGATCACAATTTTTCTAAACCAGTGTAGTTAATTTATATCTCTCAAGATGTTTGTTCCGCGTTGGCTCAGCTTCGGGACGACCAAGCTCCACTGAAGATCCATCGTGTATTGGGCCCACATTAAATCATACGTAGGGAGCCAAACGTTTTCCGCTTGTGTCGTGCGCTGACTTAGGTGTCGTCCTCGTCATCTTACGAAGGTTCAAAATTAAGAGGTCCGTCCCAAAATCGCCCTCTTGTTGCTTGAAAACGGGACGTCAATATAACTAAACTAACACACAAGATGTTCATTTTTTAAAATAAATTTGAAGAAAATATTACGTGTCTCAGCCAAAAGGACAAAGAATTCAATATCGTCTTTAACGTAATGTTAAAGTGTTAGTAAATTGGGCAATTTAATCCCCAAGACCAATCGTTAACAGCTGCGAACAAGATTCTTTGCTATCTCCAGGGTTATTCAATACTTATGCCAACGATTTCTCTAAAACTCAACATTGTCGTTTTCCGATGCAATAGAATTCTAAATTAAATTTGTGGGGTGTCCTTAACGTGGGCCTGCATTGAGTCCATTTTTAAATAATTATCTGCCCAAATAACACAGGCCTGCAAAAAAATACTTTTTGAAAATTGTTTCAATTTTGATGACTGATTTTTGTGTTATTTTTAGTGCTAATTCTAAAAATGAAATCCATTTATTTCTATCGCATAAGGATTTTTTACAAAATGATTGCATATTTTGAAGGAAACAGTTGAAATCGCGAAATTTCGACATTTCATTTAAATTTCATTAATTCACAAATCCATATAAATTACATTTATATCCTAGTTGAAGTAATTGTTAAGTATAAAGTTACTAGTCCTTATAATAACGTTTTTTCTTTATTTCAAAAGATCTTTTGTCACTTTTCCTCTTGTAAACTTTGCATAGATTGTTTCTTTGTAGCATCCAGCAGTATTCGGCTATCATGCTCACATTCCATTTTCTTTGATATCGCTTCTCCATTTCCTTTATATCTTGGTGAAATATTTCACCTTGTTTCTCACTAACTGCACCTAAATTTTCAGGAAAATAATTCAAGTGCGAATCGAGAAAATGAACTTATAAGCTCATACTACAGCCTAAAATCTTGAAATTTTTTATCATCTCTTCTACAATATATTTGTAGTTTGGGTCCTTTTTGTTTCCAAGAAAGCAAGTAAAAACTAGTTTGAAAGATTCCCAGGCTTTTCTTTCGTTTGTTTCCATTTTAGTCTCAAAATTTTCATCTTTCATTATTTTCCTGTTGTCTATTCCTACAAACACATCTTCCTTCAGTTTTGCTTCGGATAAACCAGGGAACTGGTCACAAAGGTATTTGAAGCATTCACCTTCTTTTGGTAAAGCCTTCACAAATTGTTTCATAAGACCTAATTTTATGGGAAGCGATGGAAGTAACACTTTTTTGGCAAGCAGGAGAGGTATCCGGTTTCAACTAGTTTCCTCTGTCTTTAATATTGTGTTTAATAGGAAATTTATCGATTCAGAGGAATATTCTGCATTGAAATAGTTTCTTCTTTCTTGTTTGGTAGTTCAATCACCAATTTACTATTTTAAGTCCATAAATATGTTTATCGAACTCATTTAAAGATTACTTTTTTGGTCCGAAATATATTAAATTCGTAAAAAATTGATTGCGATTTGTGATGAAACTGTACGTGATGGAATTTTGTCATTATTTTTCCAGTAATCAGCATCCAAAAAACTATGAGAAACACCACTTGCTTTACCGACAATGTTTTCATCGCAGATCTGTGTAATACTAACTTGCTTGACATAATTAAAAATCTATCGGATTACTTAAAAGTGATTTTGAATATTTAGAATGATGCTTTTGTTTAAATGAATGTTTAGATACAAATGGCACAGTTATTTCTAGAATAAATATATATTATTTCAACACAACCATTTCTAATTGATTAAATACGCTTTTGATTGAACACAAAAAATTCAGAATAAAAGATTATGCTACTACGAACAGACATTCGACATTAGAATCAAAAATGTAACTTTCATAATTCATACACCAGTTTAAAGGAAATTAAATATAAGATATCAATATGTAGCTTTTCTACTACGCAAAAACGAACAATGCTTCGCTTTCAGAAAATTCGACAGTAATAATGCTTATTAATAAT
>BGPR01000654.1:17294-43555 GCA_013235015.1 Araneus ventricosus | reverse complement strand
TTCTCATTAATTCATATAACAGTTTAAAGGAAATTAAAAATAGGATATCAATATGTAGCTTTTCTACTACGCAGAAATGAATAATGCTTCGCTTTCAGAAAATTCGACAGTAATAATGCTTATTAATAATATGAATGAAGTAAGAACCGAAACAACTTGCATTATCATTCCATGTTATTAACAACGATCTATGTTTTCCTCTTTGTGTTTCCCACCACACCGTTAGTTAATTTCTTCAAGCAAACAAATAAAAAAGAACGGTCCAGTAATTTATTCTCCTCGCATTTTCCATCACGTTTTGAGAAAGGTAGGTAAATAATAATAGATAGAACAAAGCTGCTTAGAAATTCGAGACATTAATTTAGCAAATGCATTGTAAACGTTCGAATAATAAAACACATTTATCATCTTAGCTGACACTTTTCTCGTTGAAAGAAATCCTGAATTGAATGAAACTGCCCTTGTTTGAAGAAACGGAGAACGTTAAATTCAATGGGAAATTTTTATTTTCTGTTGAGAAAACTTGAGACACTTAAACCGAGCGGATATCTCATTAACAACTCCCAATGAATTGTTTTCGGTAGTACAATTAAATTATAATTGCTGCATTTTGACTGCGTTGAGGTTTTGTTGTGTCAGACGAACTCTTGGTGAGTGTTTGACAAGGTATGGGTTAATAAATGAGCTTAGTTTTAGTTTAAAGGAACTATCGTATATATCTTGGAAAAACAAAGGTTTTTTAAAAAAATTAAAACATTAACGATGAATAGTCTTTCTATTGTCATAAGGGGTTTGAATTTAGCTCATGGAAAAATATACTTAGCCATTTAATTTTGCATTGGATTACCTCGAAAGTTTCGTTCTCCTTAAATATCTGGTGTTATGTTTGTTTTGAAAGACTTATGAAAGTCACTTGATTGCTGTCATTTTTAGCTTACATTACAAACTTTTAATTCAGTTGTTGAGATACAGGGCTCCATAAATGTTTTTCCCCATAGAGAATGTACAGAAAAGTAATATTTTTCCGATTTTTCTCGAAAATGGAGGGTGGTGAGTTGCAGGCGAACATTGATGACATAAGTAGGGGTCTTGAGTTTTCATATAAAATGAAAAATGTCGAATTCGGTCCAGGGTTTGGGGGACTGCTCCTTTAACTCTTTAATCCCGGGGCGACTTTTTCGTTCTAGCTCCTTTAAAACCGGGAGTTTTTGGGAGGAAACGGCATGAATTGGACTCTCCCAACCTGGGTCGTTATTTTGCCCACCCTCCACCCCCTGCTATAACCTTCCCATAAGGCGCACGGAAATGGGCTGAAGTTGGCAAGGATAGTTGGCCCCCCTACCGTGTTTATCTCCCAAGAGATCTCGGAACCTCACCTCCCCTCAAAAGAAGCCAATCGCCCCAGACCGGTCTTCGTAGCTGTTAAGGGGAAATTGTTAGACCGCCTGGGACCACCTCGTTCGATACAAAAGGGTTAATTAATTAAGTAATTTGAATTTTAGTTGTTTATTTTGAAGCGTTTTAACATGGAGATTAAAAACGAACATAATCGACTCATTTTACTTTTCATCCAAACGCACATGTCGGAATTAGTATTAAAAATTTCGTTCAGATTTTCCTCACAAATATGACCAACGATTTGATCGATCAACTGTAGTTTCTGATGACCAAATCAAAACCATAATTGAATCGGATTGTCATACAACTGCGCGAGAGAATTCAGAGGGATTAAGTGTATCACACACAACAATTGAAAGACATTCAAAACGTCTTGAATTCGCCAAGGAGCTGGATATTTGGGTTCAACATGAATTGAAAGAGATTCCCTTAATCCAATGAATAAATATTTACGACATGCATCTCAAACGGAATGAAATCGATCCTTTTTGAAAACGAAGTATCACGGGTATAAATAATGAATCGTCTACAATAATATCGATCGAAAACGATCTTGTTCGAACCGTGATGAACCTGCGCAAACCACGTAAAAAGCTGAAATGGACCAAAAAATATGAAGTTGTCAATTTTTTGGTATTATAACCTTAAAGAGATCTATCCCCATCATGGCATAGCAATTTTTCCCATCAAGAAAATATTCTCTTTGTCACTACACGTCAGACATCATACTCTTTCTTGTTCTTATTAAAAATGTTAATGTCCTCTCTTCGGTAAAAGAAATAATCTCTGAAATTACTTTCAGTGAATTGGACTAGCATTAATTGTGGTTTTCCCCCCTTTTTTCTCTTTGCTCTAATAGCCTATGCAATTATAACTTTATAACATTTTTTTATAATAACTGCATTTATTTATTTATTTTGTTTACTTAGTTGCGTGTTTAGACCTTTTTCAAGGATTTATATTTATTTTTTTTACTTCTTTGTATAGATATCGGCTTTTATTTCATTACCCTTTAGTTTCGGTTTCTTTGATAAAGATAAATTAATTTGAATGTTTTACTTGAATTATTCATGTAAATTTCTTTGTTTAGATAGTTATGCTTAATATAATTTTTCTTTCGTTACTAAATTAGTTTTAAGTGAAAGAAAGTAGTTTTTATTTTATTTGTTAATTTCTCTATGTTAGCCATTTTATTAAATTTTGTGTTACTTTAGGGCATTTTTAATTTAAATAATTGTTAAATTGACTGTTTAATTTATGATCAATGGTTACACTCGGTGTTCCTATGTCTGTTTGTCTTTTTAGTAACCTGTGAGGCCTTGGGTGACCTTACTTTGGGTGCACTGCTCCGCAGTAGCCGCTTACTTTTATCTGCTTGGCTTCTACTAGATTGCATACATACTTCATATACTTAAAATACTTTTTATCTATATCTGCCTCTTGAAACACTATCATTACTCAAGCTTCGAATAATAAAGAAGACAGGCGCAAATCTCGAGAATTCTAACTCCTACACAAAAAATTAAAAAGAGAAACTGAAAAAAAAGATTCATCCTGTTCCTTTTTTATGTTCCGTAAAGTGATACAATTTGTGTGAGAGACAACGAATAAAATTTGAAGTGATTCAAAGGAAAAAACAGCAGGGAGAGAACAGGGAAACATAAAAAAGAATTTTAAAAAATGAAATTCATTCTTCCGGCCACTGTAACCACGTGCGTGAAGTAAAATAGAGAAGGTAACAGTAAGCTCTGAATTAGAGACAGAATGCGGCTTTTTTCCCCACGATCGTTACCAATATTTTTCGTTCATCAAATGCTTGTTTATTTCAGGAATTTTTGAGTTTCAAATTCCTGTTTCAAAGATTATATTTAATATTCATTTTCGACAAGTCGAGAAAACATTCTCCCTGGCACTATACGTCAGAGATCCATACTCTTTCTTGTGTCTATCCGCCTCTAGAAACACTATTATTACTCAAGCTTTAAACATTAAGAAAGGGGCGTTACTCGCGAGAATTCAAACCTCTCTACAAAAAATTAAAGAGAGAAAGGAAAGGAAAAATGTTTCATCCTGTCTCTTTCTTGAGTTTCGTCAAGTGATAAAATTTGCGTGAGAGACAATGACAAAAAGCTGATGTGATTCAAAATCAAAACCAGTAAAGAAAGAGCGAAGAAGCTAAAAACAAAACAAAAGAAAATTAGATATTCCTTCCGGCCACTGTAACCGCGTCCGTAGGAAAAAAGGAGGACATAACAATAAGCTCTGAATAGAGGAAGATGGTATCTTTTTTTCAAGTGAACTTCATCAATAGTTTTTGGTTCATCAAATGCCTGTTGATTTTAAAGCTGTTTTGTGTGGTCTATACAAAAGATTGGCTCGAGTCTATGCCACAGCTATTTTTAATAAAACGTTTTGGGGAAATATCATTTAATGAAGAAACAATGTTAAAACAAAAAAATATATAAGCATTATCTATTTATTGTTGTATATATTTTTTTAGATCAAAGATTCGTATTATGTTACCACTAAAGCTCAAAAGCCGTTAGTGTGCAAATTACCTAGCAAATCTGCAGATTAACTGATTTGCTCCGTTAACGTGCGGAAGCAAGTGTTTTCAGCATTTTACCTAGGTATTGTGCACATTAACGGCTTCCGTATCGTTAAAGTTCAAAAGTTTGTTTCTCTTATTTCCTTTCCCTACACCTTCCACCTCTCCTTCCACTTTTAGTTATAGCTTTTTAATTGATTGATGATTGATTCTATCAACTAATTTGTTGATTGTTTGATGGTATTAACTTGGTCCTTTAGGTATCTAAAAATAAATAAATAATATTACGCTAATTTCCTTAATTGTAATAATATTTTAAACCGTTTGATTCTTTCTATTATAGTTTTTTAATTGATTGATGATTGATTTTATAAACTAATTTGTTGATTGTTTGATTGTATTAACTTCATTCTTTAGATATCGAAAAATAAATAACATTATGTTAATTTAAGAGTACAGAAACGTTGATGTTGTTCCAGCAAAGATCTTATTTAGTCTAGTAGGTAATGTGCAGATTATCTAGGTAATTTGCAGATTACCTAGGTAACTTGAGAAATGAAACAATTTTTGGCACTTTAACGGAGCAAATCAGTTGATATGCAAATTAGCTAGGTAATGTGCACATTAACTGATTTCTGCACTTTAGCGGTAAAACGCAACAGAATAGGCATTCATCTCCTAATGAAACGTATAAAGGATAATAAAAATGAAACATGCCAACATATCGATAAAGAAAAATAATTTTCGTTGATCTCATGTTTGGTTCCTTTCAATTTTCTCTGTTTTTTCGTTTTCTTCAGAAACTTTTTCCTTTAATAGCCCTAATATCACAATTTCATTCTTTCTATTGAGAATTTTCCATTCCCATACAAGTTGACAAATCGAAGTGCATGATTTTTTCTAAGGAACAATATGCTCAGACCGCATGTATTCAGCTTCATATGTCTTAACTGTAATTTATTTTTTCTGCCATAACAATTGTTTGTTATTTCTACCTTTTTGCTTGTTCTTTAACAGTGCATCATTATTTATTAATTTATTTTCTCTTAATGTTATTTCCTTCTTGATGTATTCTTTCTTAGTATCATTTGCTTGATGATTGTGCAATTTTATTATAATGCATGTTGTATAATATTATTATATATGTTAATTATAATATGTTTTTCAAAACTGCTGAGCGACTGTAAAGCATTGCTGAACTTTTTCTTGCTCTGGAATGTGCTCATAATATTTCATTATTTTGGAAGCATTTGTTTTAGGAGAACACAAAAGTTAATAAACTGAATAAAACGGTTTTCAAAAATACACTTTTACTAGAGTTCTAACAAATATAATTTTTATTTTAAATATTTTATAATTTTTCTCTTTAATTTATAATTAATTTTTATCAGCATTATGGAATCTTGAAATCAATATTTTCTTAAATTCACCATCAGACGGAGCCACTCATTTAGAATCAAACTTTAATTCAAAAACTAATTCATGATTAAGTTCTGAAAATATTAAAATTAGGAATTTTCATTGAAATACATTTAACAAATGAACTAGTTGACTTGAAATGTATTTAAATCATGGACATAATTTTTTTATGTGCAGGTTTCTTGGAAAAGAAAGATACTCAACAACTAGTCGAGTAACGCAGTATAAACAATTGAAGAAAAGTTATTACACTTCTAAGTTGTGGATTATTTTATTAGAATTTGAGGCTTATTCGTTAATAAAATAATATTTACAAATAATGTGTTATTTATGTAGAATTTTTCTCTTTCATGTCTCCCACAAGGTTTTGATAAGAAAAATAAAAATAAGAAAAATGCCACATTGCAAGCGAGCTTTGTAGCCTATCTATAAAATTAAAATAATTGGCAAAAGCAAAGATCGGGTCCTCCTGCCCGAACCACTGGACCGATTTCGTCCATTTTTATTTCATATGAAAGATAATGACCCTTAAATACGTCATCAATAGTCGTCTGCTTCCCATCATGCTCCAAATTTGAGAAAAATCTCAAGAACAATTCGTTCCTGCACATTCTCTTTGGGAAAAAGACTTCACAGAGTTTTCCAGCCCCAACCACTGTACCAATTTCGCCAATTTTTATTTCATATGAAAGCTTATGATCCTTTTATACGTCACATAAGCTTTATTAATTTAAATAAAAAAAACTTAAGTAAACAAAGAATTTAGAAACCATCTTTGTGCAATTGAAATTTTTAAAAATGTTTAAAGAAAAAAAGGGCGAGTTCTAATAAAAGCTTACAATAGTTCAAAATTTTACAAACCTGATAAAATATACTTACTCCAGATCCAACAAAATATCATAAATTAGAAATCATTGAAACTTGAAATTGTTTGGCCTTGGTTCAGCTCAGAGTTCAAACACAATTTCTGGAAATCCTTCACTTAATTCTGAGGGATAAATCACTTCATTAATTCCTAACCACAATCAGGTCATTACCACTGCTATCTGACCAAGAGACAGCAACTAAGAATCCTGGTGAAAATCATTTGCCTTTTGAATTTGATACTAAAATATTCCCATCCATGAAACTTAAATGTCTGAGCCATAATTAATCGTTCTTTAAGCGCATCACGATTAGGCTACGATCTGGCACTGTTATGATACCATCAATAGCAGAAGCACCAGTCTCTAGAATCAAAGAAATAGGCATTAAACATAACCCCAAAGCACTTTATTATATAAAACGATGAAACTCAATTTTAAAAGAAGCAGCCCTTCGGAAATGTATGAAGATTCATGGCCGTAATGGAATGCATTTTTAATACCACTGGCGGTATTAAAAATGGTACCTTTAAACCGTGTTTTCATGTAAAGGCTTTAAGTGGGAGTTTTACAGAATTATTTTTATGAAGATGAAGATTTTACGGATAAGAGCGGATGAAAGGAAGGAATTTTCAAAATATTGCACCGAAGTTCCCCATTGGCGGTAGCTGTAAAAGTTAAAAGGCAAATGGGAATTTTAAGACGGAATTGCGCGCCTCTTTTGGGTCCGTAATTTAAAATTCGAATAAAAAGGTTTAGTGTTTGAGAATGCTGATCCTTAGAAATATTAGAATATTTAGAAATATATAAACAAAAATTAAAATTCAGCGAAATTGTTTTTAAATCCGCAGATCAGGTAATTCATATGCTCCTAAGTTAAGATGTTTAAGTTTAAAGTTTCTGGATTGGTTTTTGAAACGTATCAACGGACAAAAAAGAAATTTCCATTCATCCTTTGCATTTTTTTACTACAGGTTTATGGTAGCTTTTTTTTCCTTCGCAATGTCTATATTTCGGGTATTATTTTTCCATACGAACAATTATTTTAGAAAGAAATTTGGCACGCATGTTTCTTTGCACCTGGAAGGATCAACTACAATTTTAAAGAACAGCTGGCGGGAGTGAAAAGGGTAATTTTTTACGTTTTTTCCGCAATAACGTCAGAACATACTATAACACAAAAATTAGTTTTGAACCAACTTAAAAGTAAAGAAATTAGCTTCTCAGCGACACCTGTTACACTTCCATACCTCTATTTCTTTTATTTTTAGCTGCTTTTCAAAATTATTTGAAACACAATTTATAACATTTTTGTTTGTTGTCATTTTAAACCTCTTTCATTTCTTAGGGGTCTATTCTGGTACCCCCGGTTGGGGTGGGGGGCCGCATTTTCCTTTGTTAATGACAGGGAAAAGTGACGTCTCCCAACCCAATCGAGGGTACCAGAATAGACCCCATAATCTCTCACGTTAATCTTAAAATTAATTCGCCTTCTTTGGAAAATTCCATTTCATTTCCTTTTAGCTTTAATTTTCTAACTACAACTTTTTGGTCTCTTTTTACCTTCGTAGTATCTAGATTTCAGGAAATTTTTTCCCTTTTACCCACTGTTCTCTTATCATTTGGATATCAAGGCTTTTAATTTAGTAAGGTGTAAATGCTGATCACAAAATTTAAACCAACTCACATTTTATACATATTTTCACAAAAATATAAATTCAACCGAAAATATTTCCAAAATTATTCACGTTGACATTCCATCGTGTGCATGCTGCACCCTTTTGAGGTGAATATTTTTTGAGCGTTGCTGAATTTTGTAATTGTTAACTTTTAGTAGCAGTTGATATTAAGGTGTACATCAATTAGTGGGAAAAGGTTGTTATAGCGTGTATTACCCATGTCTACAAGTCAACATATGGTGCTTTGAATAGATTTTTATTTCGTATTACAAACTACGATGTGAATATTTTAAAGGTCAAGGTCAGCTAACAGCTCGTGAAGTAATGGGGAATTTGATTGTTGAAGATTACGGCGAACCCCTCTCTTACTCGAAGTCTCATGTAAAACTGAAATAATATTTTTTAATTAAATTGATCCTTACTGAAATTCAATCTAACTGCCATGCAGCTCTTGCACTTGCTCATTCAAGAATAGCTATCAGAATTTTGGATGGTGAGCGCGCAGATATTCTCCGTTACAGTTACCTCTGGTCTTAGCTCACACTGAGAATCCTATATGCAATATAAGCAAAAATCCTGATAAAGCGGTTGTCCAACAAATTGCCAACTTATCTTTTGGGATGAGTGTGCTACGTCAGACAAATTTGCCGTTATCAAGTTTGTTTTTCCCTTGGCATGTTCTGGAATGAGAACTCCAAGCAATCTTTACATATATGCTCCAAAAGGGGGAGACAAAAAGTGTTGTTTGTTCGAAACCTTTTAAAGTGGTAATAAATTAGATATTATCAGTAAGGATTAGTCAGATAAGCGCGAACAAAGCCGCGGGTACAACGGCTAGAATATTTATAAAAAGATAAATTCGATGCTGACAAACACAAACAGAATCTTACACCGTCGTCGGTAAAGAGTTAAATAATCAGAAGCATGAGGGGAAGAAAAATTTATTTGCATCAAATTTTCAAAGTTTATTGGGTAACTGTATTTGCACTGCCACTTTTTTTCGCAGCAATAGCAATATCCGGAGGTAACAGTGGTCTGGTTTTGTATGTTTTATGGATACAAGATCCAGTTTATGACAAATACAAGATATTTTAAGATCAAAGATAAAAACAATTTTAAGGAAAACATGATTCTGCTTGAGGTGAAGAACCCTAAGTTCAAGAATTCGCCCAGTTCACAGCTCCATGGCTAGGTCACTTCAAACACGGAAGAAGAAATTGCCCCGAACCAGTCGTATGATGCTCTTTCCCACGACGAAAACTGGCCTTAAAACACGTTTTGATCGGTTGGTGAACTAAAACTTTTGACAGATCAGCAAATTACAAAGAAACTGAATCAAATCGGGTGGTCATAAATTATTGGATCCATTTCAAAATATAATTATAAACACCCTATAATATAGAAACTTCGTTTTTTTTAAATGAGAGAGTAGCTCAAAAAGTTTTTTCAGATAGGTAACGCGCCGTTACGGCGGACTAAATCTTCGCAATTCGACACGGACAAAATGGCTACCGCGCAGCAGAAGGCGCGTGTCTGGTTCCACGAAAGCACATCAATTGTAACAGTTCAAAGAATTATTCGGTTAGAGTATCGAAACTGTCGGTCTCCAGGTAAGCACTCCATTAAGCGATGGTGTGAGCAATTAAAGAGTGAAAGTCTCCTTCCTTGATGCACATTACCCTTTAATTTCTCATACCAGGGCTTGATCAAGTTCTTACTTGGAGACCGACAATTTCGATATTCTAAGCAAAAACATCTGAGCAGTTACAAATTATTTGCTTTCGTGGAACGAGAGACATGCCAGATGGGCCTTCTGCTGCCCGGTAACCATTTTGAAACTTGCGTTCGGAATTCACCCACTGCAGCAGTTTTAGTGCGTCGCAAAGGCAATTACATATTTGAAAAAAAATTGAACTTCTCTCTCGCTTAAGAAAATAAATCTGCTACATTATAATTTTTTTAGAATTTTTTTAAATGGGTCCAATTATTTATGACCAGCCGGTATAATTTCAAAGATATTTATAAAATAAAGCCATGTAACTCTTTCCACGCTGAAACGTTTCGCGACAGTACATCATATTAACTATAATTCAAAATCCTTTGTTCGTTTCAATTTGCTTTAGCGAAACTTCCTGTAACGAACATTAAGCCCATTAATTAACATTTTGATAAACCCTCCCCATGAACTTCTTTACTTCGTTTGTTTGACACCATAAAAACCAGAAGTGCAGTAATTATTATTCTATTCGAAAACAATTCATTTGGAGTTGTTAATGAGATCTACATGGCTTAAGTACCTCGAGTTTTCTACCCGAAAATAAAAAGTTCTCCTTTCAATTTAAGTTTCTCTGTTTCTTTAAACAAGAGCAGTTTCATTCAATCTAGGATTTCTTTCAACAAGGAGAAAGTGTCAGTTGAGTTGGTAAATATGATTTATTATTCGAACAATGCGTTTGCAAATTCAGTTTCCGTATTTTTCTGCAGCTCTGTTCTCCCGTATTTGCGTAACTTTCTCAGAATATGATGAAAAATAAATTACTGGGCCGTTTTCTTTGTTTGAAGGAAAGGGAAAATACGGATCTTTATTAATAACGCGGGATGATGATGCAGGTATTTGGATCCTAGAAACAACGTATTATCAGATGTAAATTACAGAGTAATGCTATTTTGATTTTTCTGAAAAAGGAGATTAATCTATTGAAATGAAATCATATGAGGACTTGGTTTTATGCTTTTTAAAAACTATTATATGAATTAACATATATTTTATTTTTTAGAAATACTTGTTTAATATTTATTTCAATTATTAATTTTTTGAATTGCCACCAAATACGTTAATTATACAGGGTATCCACTGCAATCGTGACCCAAAAGCCGTGTTTGAAACAGTTAGAGGCATACGCTTCAAATTTGAAGAATATTTTAATGACATAAATAATTTTAGTTCTTGTTGTTTGAGTCAATAACTCTTATGCTGAAAAATAACGAAGTCTAAATTGCTGTGCACTTCCCCGCTACTATTAGACATATTAAGTAAAATATTTTTGACACGCTCGCATTTTGAGCGAAAAAAGTTCCACCCCTGTGCGACTCAAACTGACCGAGTTATAAAGCTTTGAATATCAGTACTTCAGATAATTCCGATGGCCACATTGAGGAAAATCCACCAATCAGCAGGCAGCGCTTGTTTTAACCCTCTCGCACCGAGCGAGGCGGTCTAAAAATTTCCCCTCAACAGCGACGAAGGCCGGTCTGAGGCGGTTGGCTCCTTCTCTGAGGAGGGTGGGGGGGGGTTCTGAGATCGCGGTAGGAGTCCAATCACTTTTCAACCAGACAGCATTCAGTTCGCCTAGGAAGATTATCTCAGGGGTGGGGGTAGGTAAATTGACCACCCAGGTTGGGAGAGTCCGATTCATGTTGTTACCTCCCAAAAAGTGCTGGTTTTAAAAGAGCTAGAAGAAAAATGTCACCTCGGGGTTAAAGAGCTAGGTGGTCGTTGATTGGCTTAAAATAATGAAATTGAAACTTCATTCAGTTCTGATGGCACAAGATTGGAAAGTCACGGTGTCGAGAATAATGTACTAAATACATACGGAACATGTACATAAAGGAATAATTTTGACTAATGGTCTTTCTTTTATTCAGAAAATTTTTGTCCTGCTTCAGAGCTACAATGGCGTGTGGCCTCTGAGGAGAATCGCCATTTTGGTTCTTTTACAATTTTCTTCTATTTTGCTTTCATTCTAATTGTGTTTTTCGTTCTATTTTGCTTTCATTCTAATTGTATTTTTCGTTCTATTTTGCTTTTTTGTGTTTTATTTTAAGGTTTTATTAATGCCTATTTTTTATAATTTTAACTTATTTTTCGAAGTTCTAATTTTGTTGTACTAAATACGACCAATAAAATCGGGGGGCTGCATAAATATTTAGACTTCGTAAATTTTTCAGCAGTTCATTAATTGACACAAACAACTTAAAATGTAAATTTTACGTCTTTTTTAAAGCGTTTCTCCAACTCTTCCAGTTTAGAAATTAGGTATTGGGTTCGGGTTAGAGTGGACATTCTATGCATAATTTGCAAATAATACAGGAATACGAAAAGGATCTTTACAATTTTAATAATCACTAAAATAAAACGAACAAAGTTATACACTTTGGATATTTGTGTGGGTGTTGCGTGGAGGCCTCGTGGTAAGGTCCCAGCTTCGGGGCCTGAGAATTCCAGGTCCGAAACCCGATTCCAAGGGGAGAACCGCCCGGATTCCACCTGTTGCGCGTTAAATCATACGTAGTGGAAAAAAGTCCTCCCGCTGGTATGTTGTAGAAGTTTGGAGAGGAGGGTGGAAGTTCAGGTCTCGTCCTCGTCATCTGACCGCGGTTCAAAATTACGAGGTCCTTCCCAAAACAGCCCTCGTGTTGCTTCAAAACTGGTCGTTAAAATAATTAAATTGAAGCAAACATCCTATATTTAATGATAATAGTGAATAAAGACTGAAAGATTGTTTATTTTAAGTGAAAAACTTTTATAGGCTGTCATAGGCATTTATTTTGGCTGCCATTTTTTCCAGTATGGCTTCAATGCAATTAATGGCGCAAATTGCTGCTTAGTTTTTCGAATTTATATCTTTAACCCCATCAAACCGAGGGTGGCGGTCTAAAAATTTCCCCTTAACAACGACGAAGGCCTGTTTGAGGCGGTTGGCTTCTTTTGAGGGGAGGGGAGGTTCTGAGATCGCTTCGGAGATAAGCGCTTTAGGGGTCCAGTTATCTTTGTCAACCGCATCCCGTTTCCGGGCGCCTTACGAGAAGGTTATAGCGTGGGTGGGGTGTTGGTGTTGGAAGAGTCCAATTCATGACGCATCCTCCCAAAAGGCTCCGGTTTTAAAGAGGCTAGAAGAAAAAAAGTCGCCTCGGAATGAAAGAGTTAACAAAGATACAACATGGAGTACATAGGATCTAAATTCACCGTCAAGACCGACACATAATGAGGTCGAATCACAGCGGCCGTCGGACTGTCGGTATTCCCGAGCTTCATAGGAACTGCTTAGAAATCCCTTACCGACCCGCATGTTGCGTGCTACTGAAGAAGCGCACACTGAATATTCTAACACATTGAAAAACAAATTTTGATATTTCCGGTATTGAATACAAAAACCAAAAGGGCATATCTTTGATTTTTCAATATTTTTTTGCAGATGTAAAGATACTCTTCGAACTCTCAGTGCTTTAAAAAAAATTCTTTTCCAATTTCGAATGATACATTCGTAACTAAAGTACTCAACAGAGAAAACAATGATCAAAGTTGATCACGCAATTGCTAAATCATTCTTCTGAATGTTTCTGCAGCTCACTCCTGCTGTAATTACCTGCCTTTCTCAGAATAGGGAAACAAAATGGGAGGAGAGGAAATGACTAAATGCTTTCTTTGTTAGAGGAATCGTTAAAATCTTGAAATTAACTCAATTTAGGTGCATCACTTCTGCTATTCCACTAAACCATCCAAGGCCAGTTGAAGCAAAAGAGATGAAAAATCCCCTTTTATTACTAACATGGTATGAAGATGCAGACGCTTTGGTGGAGACTTTATGTTTGCTGATGTTATTTAATAGTTATTGGTGCTTTCGATTTTTTAAAAAGTGAAACATCGTTCGTTTTAGCTTAGTGCAAAATTACTAATATAATAGCCCAGATCTGTCTCTCACTGATCCGGTAACGCTGTGACGTCCCCAACAATAAAATTCGCACCATAGCACTGCGAGACGTTAAACAGCATTATTGCATTGTTAAAGCACCTAAATTTCGGTAATTTTAAATTTCAAAACATAATTGTCGTTATCATTTCAAATTGAATAGCTCTAAATTAGTGAAATAAAATTTGCTATCGATTGATATAAAATTTATCTCGCTATGATCAATAGTTCCCGAGAAATTTTAAATTATATTAATCATATATTTCAAATTAATTTCCGTTTTTTAATAGAAAGTAGTAAATCATGTCAGTAGTGTATCATGCGCATGATAGTTTGGACGCCACGGTGCATCTGATTATTTATTGCAATCGTGATGATATAATTTGATAATATTTTTTGGCAACTTTAAAATTTACACAAAGACATCCGAAGTGCAAGGAAAATTGTTAAACAACGAAAAATACTTCGCACGGATTGTTGTTTACCAAGAGACTTTTTGAATAAAGAAATATGTAAATAAAAAAAATATATTTCCTGTCATAATACATATGTTTATTTTATTTGTTTTCAATCAATGTTAAACATCTCTCTCGCATATATATCTATTTAAACACGTCAGATTTGACGGGAAATCTCTCGAATGAAGAGGCAATTTGCACCCGTCATACCATGACGAGTGATTATCTAGTAAATAAATAATCAGTACAGAAATAATTGTGATTTGATTCTTTGGAAAATAGTGTAATAAGAAATGGTACATATTATAGAAACACTTGCCATTTTCTGGAAAAGTTTATATTCAAGACATTTACGAAAATGTGATATAACTAGCTCATCCCGCACAGAGCATCTACGCTCCGTTACACTCCGCCTTTTCGGCCAAATTGGCGCATTCTGGCTCCTCACTCTTCAGCTAGCCAAAAACACAGTGATCGTCAACTATCGCCAAGAAAGAAGTTGAGCCAAGTTGGCGATTCAGCACTCCCAGAAAATTCGACAAGACAAAAAAAAAGTGGTGTGTGTATAACGGAAAAGTACCCAATGTTTGTGAATTTAATACGATTTCCTCTTCTCTGACTTAAACTATTTGACGTTGATATAAACGTTCTATGGCTTGCCTAAGCCCATCTGCTTCATTTCTAACTGATTTCCTAATCTTGGCAACAAACTTGAAGACCATTTTGGCGACTTGGCGGCAAAGTTGGCGACTTTGGCGACAAAGGGAATTTTTTAGAAAGACCTCGAACTGACAACCTATTTCTACCGGCTTCATGAACTTTCTGGAGATTACGTCACTTCCTACGTAATGAAGTCGCTTCCTGTTGAAAAAGTACAAAAGCAAGCTCTCAAGCCAAGAGGAGTTAGTTGGATTTTGATCAGTAAGCAAGGTGGTGAGCTGATAAGAAACCTTTGAGCGCTGTGTTCAGATTTATTGGTAATATTTTTACGAGTGCTGTTTTAAGCTTCCAGCGGGCCCGCCTGCTCAAATTTTACGAAAACGGGATATTTCATACCTTGTTTTCTTATTCGGAGTCAACACTGCCTGAAAGTCATAGCTATTCCTTCATGCGACAGCTTTCTCCAGGATTAAATGGGTTTATCAGAGTTTCAAGGTGTTTTTATACTGTTTCATGCTTATGTCGTAAAGTTTATGCAGCGCCCCCGCTCGTGTAACTTGATAATTTTTTCACGTCTTAGCGTTTCAGTTTGATAATTATAAAGCCAGAGCGGATTAGAGCGATTTAATATTCAATTTTACATTATCAAAGATATTTAATATGTAATAAGCCTGTCAATAATCCGCCAAGCAGAAGAATTTTTATTGAAAAACTTAACATTCAGACTTATGAAAAAACACCTCACTACTCCATCGCAAAAAATCTTATCTTCGCCATATGCCATGTCTTTAAGTTTAAATTATAGATCACAACCTGAAAAAGCAAGTGAACAGCGGGCAGAATTGAGAAGAGCTTGTGGTTTTTGTTTGAAAGAAAGAAAACGTTCATCAAAATTCATGAAATGCAATATATAATGTACTTGCAAGCGTCACTCTCTAGCAAAAGTTCAATGTTTTGAATACAAGGACAATGACTATAAACTAAGAAGAAAGCCTTTGTTGTACAATCTTAGTTTGTATTATAATCTTTTTTATTATATATTGTTTAATACCTTCTTTATAAAATAATATTATTAAATCTCATTACTTTCTCTGATTTCAGTATAATTTCAGATTTTGCAAATAATATTGAAATTAATTTCCGCTCTTGATAAAAAAATTGCTTTTTTGATGTGTCTCTTATTAGTATTATGAAATAATTTACAGGTGTCATAGTAAAAATTAAGAAAATTATTGTGTCGTAAAAATTATGATACGCGCCCGCTCGTGTGAAATATTTTAGCGCACCCGCTGGAAGGTTAATACTTGTGCGACGTTTCTTTTCCTAAAATATTTGCAAAATAAAGAGCTTTATTTTTTATCCTGTTTATTGGACTGCATTCACGTACTCCTACAAGACAATTTCGTTACAATATTCACAAATATTGTGAACTCTACGTCTTAAACTCTTTTTTCGAGAAAAAGTTGTTTTACGCCATATAAAATAGAGTAGTAAGCTGTACTTATGAAGCTATGCCTAACATGATTACCCGTTTTGTAAACAAACCGATCGTTGCCATCGACAAAAGAGAATTTAACCACTTTTTTGTGCCACGTACATGTATATAATTACAGAAGATATGTACTACCTTGAGACGTTAGTCATCAGCATTATGTGCAACTTGCTTCCAGTGATGTGAAAATCGTAGAATACCTGAAGCAGTACAGATTCTGTTGATTGTGTGTATGGATGATGATGTTGACTATCGCTATGATTGATGATCTATGGCTTTAAGAATCTCTGCACTTTTCGGTAGCAATCTGTGATTAATTCTTTTTACTCGTCGGGGCTGCTGGTTCCTCTACACAGATTAAAGCCTCTGCGGTTATGAATTGATTCCAAAGCAGACGGAACCATTTCGCAGCATTCGCTACTGAAATGCAGAGGATATTCTTAAATAGATAGACCGTTCCATTCGAACCATGAACATAATTAGTACCGCTTCTGCTATTCGACGACTTCCGCTGGAATTGAGGACGCTAGGAGCTATATCCAAGGATTATAATGTTTAAAGCTAATACCAATGTTGTATAGGCTATAATCATATGTTTGCACACTGTTAAATTTTCAATTCTTGTAATAACACTGCAGAGCTAAACACTCTCTCAGGTAAAAAGGAGGATTAAAAATAATTATGATTTGTACTTTTAAACCATCAATTTACATTGTGGGCGAAAAAACCCATTTATCCGTGGAGCCACCGGTGTATTATTTTGAAAAAGTAAAGTTCAATTAACTTATGTTTGTAAAATAATGTCTTTAACAGTTAAGTTCTCGCAGTTACTACATTTGAAAAGCTTTAAGAGGAAAAAGATTAAAGTTGTAACAGAAGTTTACAGCTTCTTCCTAAGAATTTTACAAATCTGATAAGCGACACTTACTCCAAACCCAACAAAAGATCGTAATATAGAATTACAGTGAAGCCATAAGCCGTTTGGCTTTGGTTCAGCTCAGAGTTCGAACACGATTTCTGAAAATCCTCTGCCTAATTCCAAGGGAAAATCACTTCATTAATTCCTAACCGCAATGAGTTCATTCCCACTGCTATCTGGCAAAGAAAGAGCAACTAAGAATCCCGGTGAAAACCATTTGTCTTTTGAAATTTGATTTTAAAATATCCCCATCGGCAAAACTTAAATCTTGGAGCCATAATTAATTTCCATTTCAACGCAACAGCTTCGGGCTATGCTCTGTTACCAACTTTGGCAGAAACAGCGGTCTCAAGAATTAGAGACAAAGAAATAGGCGTTCATCTTCCCCCAGAAGTGCTTTATTATACAGAACGCTGAAACTCAATTTTAAAGGAGGCAGCTTTCGGAAAATGTATGATGATTCATGGCCGTAAGGGGGTGCATTTTTAATACTCGGCGGTGGGTTTTAAAACGTGTTTTCGTGTAGTGGCTTAAGTGGGAACTTTTCGGAATTATTTTTATGAAGATCGAGATTTTATGGAGAACAGCGTATGAAAGACGTTGGGTGGAAGGAGTTTTAAAAATGGCTTATAGATTTTTCACAGCAGCGGTTGTTCTGGAAGTTAAGTGGAAATGGGAATTTGAGGACGAAATTGCCTGCTTATTTTGGGTCGTTATTTGAACGCCTAAGTGAGTTTGCTGTTTGAGAAAAAGATTGTTTAATTCCCGTTTTACTTTTATTGATTTTCAAAGTAATATGCTACTAGTTGGAAAGCAATTTTTTGAAAACCGTTTAAAAAGGATGGAAATAAAAGAAAAGCAAATACAACAGCCTACCATTTTTATCTTTAAAAACATATACATGTAATAATCTCACTTAATTTTACTTCAAATTCTAATATTATATATTTCAAAATCTTAATACAATATTAATGTATCACTTTTAAAAGTATTCCGAAATCACTTTTCTTAAACTCCAGTTTCGTTTTATTTCCCGCGCTGGAGGTATTCGCGTTTTGGAATATTTATTACTAAAAGAATATTCTAATTACTTCCACGCGCCGACTTGTTGGCGCCATACTTTTCCCTAACCCACTTACGTAATTTAGTGAAAATAGCTAATATTCCCTTCACTTTGATGACGTTTCTATATGTTATTCCCTTATCTGAGAGAATGCAGGGATTTTCTGCTCTCCTTTGACTTGAAAACTTAAACTAAGATGCACGTATGTCCGTCACTCTCATAAAAATGACTTAAATATTTGGATAATAAAAGAAAATTAGTTAATAACTCGGCTCTTAATGACTACAACAACGAAAACATTTTATATACATGTTACAATCTGATGCCCGCGACTTCGTCCGCATAGTAACACATTATTAGTTCCTATGCGGCTATTAATGTCTCGGGATAAAATATTTTCATGTCTTTATAGTTTTAATGTAAAAAATAATTTTATATGAAGAAACAAAATCCTTTTATCATCTGAAATGATTAATTGGAATGAAAATAACAAGTGAACCAAACAATTTTAATTTTCTTCACACGTCATTAATAATTTTTAAAGAATGACATGAAATTTAATTAAATAATTTTTAAATATGGGTGAAGGAGCTCTGAGCGTATGCTTCGAAAATAGCTGCAGACGATAACAATAAAAACATTGCTAGAAATTCTTTTTGAAAAGATTCTCAAAAATTAATTAAAACCACACAGAATGTCGCTTGGAATTGAAATTGATATAACTGAAAAGCTAATTTTTTGAACTTTGAGATGATGTAAAAATGGTTTTTGCAGGATAAGATGCTCCAAAGTTATTGCAGAAATGCGTTATAACTTCGGGTAATTTTTTAATTAATTAAAATTATAATTAAAGTTTTGAAAAATCCTTTCTTAATGAGCACCAAGTACCCAAGAAGCAATTGCCTGCCAAATTTCAAGTTCCTAGTCCTAGTGGTTTGGGAGATTTTGTGATGAGTATCAGTGAGTGACTTTCTCTTTTATATATAGGTGAGAGTGGAGTAAAACCGGGCACCTAGATTTTAGCAATATTAATTCTTCTTTCTAGAGGACAAATTTTGAATTACTCTCCACTAGTGAAGAAAAAAGAATGGTCATAGTTACCATGTTGTTGAATTCACTTCGTCCATGAAGGTTTATTTGTTTTATGACGTCAACTCTCCAACGATCGTTTCTTTTTCAACTATCCTTACTTATTAATCATTAAAATTATAACAACTATATTTAGTCAGGCTTTTTATATGTTTTGTAAGGATTTATATCCTATCAAACAATAAAAATGTAGTAAAACAACAGGGTGCTTCGATTTCGTTTCCTATAACCTCTGCACTCGGGGTAAAACCGGATACTAGGGGAAACTATGGATACCCGACCCAAGAGGATTTTCTTTGATTGTGAGATAGTTGATAGTTTGTGAGGGTCATTCCTATTTGACTTTTGAGTCAAATGATCTGATGGAAGGAATTTCCAATTTTTCCCGATTTCCAGTATTTTCTTTTTTGTGATAATTCCAATTAATGCAAAGAATTATTTTACTCAAAATTTTAAATAGAATTAAAATTTATTTAGTCCATTATTTCCTCGCTTGCAAATAAACTATTTTTATTCATTTTTTTCTCGTATAAAACCTAAAATGCATGTAAAATTAAAAATCTTTTGCTCGAAGTCTTTGCAATCGTTTGGTTGTATTTAACGCATCGTCATTTCGAATGAGTTCGTCTGTTAGTTAGCTTGAATTTTGAAGAAGAAAGAATTAGGTAGAATACATTTTTCTTCTTTTGCTTTCGGATTGGATTATTTTTCTTCTTACGCTTTTGGATCCGGATCATTAAAATAGTAGGAGAACCCAGTAAGTCTATTACGTTTTTTCCAATTTCTTGTTTTGTACAACATTTGTTAGATTCTTACATTTCATTTTGTCGCTATTCTGTTCTATTGTAATTTCCAAACCAGCAGTGTTTCAATCCGCTAGTGACATTACTAGGTTCCCTATTTCATTCCTACAGCTTTTATCACTAATATACATACGAATTTGCAAATATTTTTAAATTGATTGTCTTTATTCTTGTCAACTATTGTAACTATTGATAAATCTTAAAAAAAAAAAAAACTGTTTTTTTTCTTATATTGTCAACTATTGTAATTATTGTTAAATTTTTAAAAAATCGTCTTTTTTCTTAAATTGATAACTATTATAACTATTGTTAAATCTTAAAAATTGTTTTATTCTTAAATTGTCACATAAAATAAAACTTTATGCTACTTTTCCACAGAAAATCTTGTTTCCCCTAATTTGCCATAGCATTAACATGTGTACCCGGTTTTTCCCCACTAGTGGGGTAGTTTACTTAGTTACTTTTATATAGTTTTACTTTTTCTACAAAAAGTCATTAGTAAAAGAAGTAGTGAAACTGTAACTTATCTTGAAATATATATCGTACTCTGATAAATAATGAATATTTTATTAAATTTTCACAAGCTCGATGCCGAATAGTTTAGCTCCAACAGGTCCTTGAGTCTTAGTTACCCGGTTTTACCCCACTTTCCCCTATAGACTTAGCGTGAATAGGAAATATAGGAAGGTTTGAATATCTTAAACATTTATACTTTTTAAACTACATTAGAGGCTCTTGCGATACCTGGCTTGTTTATTGTTACAATATCGAACTTGATTTTGTTGTTTCATTAGCCTTTTAAACAAGTTGCCATTTACTTTCTTAGTTGCTGAAATACGTGTTAATGTCCCCATACTTTCTACTTAAATAATTTTAAAATATTGAAATTATTTTAATGCATTTCTAAGATTTTTTAAACAACTTTAATTGCTTCGTGGAGACAACCATTTCTCAATGCGCTTTTTCCAATTCCTGAAATTCACAATTCTGAATATATGCTTATGCTTCTGGCACATACATGTCCCATGCAGTGAGTTTACTCATCTGCTTCTAAATGTATGCTATTTATATTCTGAAATTCACAATTCTGAATATATGCTTATGCTTCTGAGGCATTCGTGGTTTATCAATTGCATACAAGACTGCTATAAATCTAGACTGAATCATTGTTTTAATGTGAAGAATATTTGCAGTTTGAATTGTTCTTAAATTTAATTCATGCTCTTCCAGTTATTAAAATTATCGCTTATATTTCAAATATCATCTTCTTAAAAAAGTAAAAATAGATATTATAACTGAAGAAACAAATTCTTAATTCTTTTTCAGTCAAATTTAATTAATCCGTTCAGCGTATGAAAACTTATGGTATAGAGGGTCGAGACTCAAGTTTGTGTGTAGTGCTGCTGAAGAATCCATTCAATTTTTGGAACCATTTTTTATTAGGCTACGTTCCACAGCACATAACATTAAAGTTACAAGACACAAGACAAAACAGAGAACAACATCACGAGACAAGCACACAGACTAGAATGACAGAGAGGCATCGTGGGAAAAAGATGGCTCCAGTAGCGCCACCTACCATAAGAAAGGAGAAGGCAGTTGATTGTAACCGCTACAATGGAAATTAAAATTTCGGCCTCAGATTTCGCTATAAACATTTTGTGTTGTTGCACAACACATATGTTTGGAGCGATGTAGGAGAACATTTGCTTTTAAATTAAATAGTTTATAAAAGGATCAAAAGCTCTTTATTTTCAGATTTATAACCTCGTTTAAATGTTATATTACGTGAATTGTTGTATTATAGTATTATACTTGAATTTCAACTTAAGGCACTGAAATTGCCGCTTGTATTTCCACTTCTTTCGTTAAATAATGGTTGTATTATTATTTTATTAGAGGTTCCACACCGTTCTGAGGTGAGTGCATCATATGACAATAAATTTCGTTTCAGAATTACACGTCAATCCAAATTCGTTGTGGCACTTTATAACACGGCATTTGCTTTAGCCGAATTACAATATTTTCTTTTATTAACTGAATTAGTATTTTGAAGAACAGAGCGAGCAACGCAACAGGCAGAAAATATGTATTATCATATAGACTCTCTTATGCGAATAATAAGAAGATAATATGAACATTAATAAGAAAAATAGGATTTTTTTTATTTCCCTCAAACAGCAGTTTTTGGGTCCGTTCCCTTCTTCGAATTGCCGATTCAATTTCAAAGATGTTTTCATCTAGTTTTATACGTACAAAATAAAAAGAGGCTCACAGAGGAAAGAGACAATTTTCCAGTACTCCAGAACCCAGAACCGGTTATTTAAGCATCGATTCCTCTTCCCCAAAAGAATGTGGAGTATCTGAAGAATATGTACACATTTAAAACATTTAGCCCAAAGTCCTTGTCATTAAAAAAAAGTAAGATATTTTTAAGAATGAGGACCATCTGAGGTTAACAGAAATCAATTTTTAATAATTAAACTGTGAAACAGAAGATATGTAACAGATATTTTTAATAATATTCCCAATAATTTTGATGCAATAAAATTGATTGACGTGGAAATACTCTATTACACGGAAATGCCTAATATATTTTTAACTAGCCGCCTTCGGCAACCAGCTTGTTCGCCGGGAATATAGTTTCAACTGAATCTCTTATGTATAAATTAATATTCGTGGTTCCCTTAACAAAGCAATTTTAAATTTAAAATTTTGATAGATATTTAACCCATGTCATTGCAACTATTCTGTTCGTTGTCTGCATGAACGTCTCTAATGGACTCGAGTAACTGTCTGTGTTATGTAGCTTAGAATTGTTCGTTGTCGGCATGAACTTCACTCTCTGAGTCCTCTGGCAAGATATGCATTTGATTTTAACTTTAAAATGTCGCGGCACATTTTACGTCCAGCAGCATATTAGCTGCATGAAATTTTACTGATTGAAACACATAATTAAACATTAAGATATTACCTTAATTTTCAACAATGAAAAAATAACATGCAAATTAATATTTATTTAAAAAGTGAAAATGATTTGATTTGCGTTGCAACAACGAAAAGTATTGTTGTAAATTATGCCAAAAAATATTTTTAAAAGGTTATTAAAATTAAAGTAAAATTTATGGCAACTTAATTGATATCATTTAAAAAAGAGATAATACTTTGCGCTTTCAGATGGTGCAAAAATGATTTTTGTGCTACATTATTTTAGAAAGTTATTAAGGAAAAACGATAAAATTTCGCTTATTTTTTAATTAAATAAAATTCTAATTAAAATTTCAAGCAAACGGCTCTGAGGCGCACATTCCTACCCTAAAAAATATGTTGTTGCCAAATTTCGTAGCTCTAAGTCCAGCGGTCTGCCCTGTAGAGCGTCCCGTATCCTTTATAAATCAGTGAAATAAATATAGGGAAACTAACTAAAAATAATAAATTTTTAAGTTTTGTTTATTGAATTAAAATTATCTAATTAATAATTTTCTGCTGTAAATTCCTTTCTATACTTAAGTGTCGCAATATAATAAGTAAATTATTTCGTTATTAATTCATTCAAAATTAATTCAGAAAAGTTCTATTTTCGGAGTCTGTAATATTATTTTCTTGTAAATTAACAAAATAAGGCAAAATAAACCTTTATAGGGCAATTTCGACTCGCGCAAATCCATTTCAAAGCCGACTAACATCTTCCTTTTCCATCCAATACCGACAAACCCAAAACTCCAAAAGAAGGAAAACTTCCTCCCGCGGCATTTTCCAATCTGCCACGCGGTCGGTTCCTCCAGGGATTAAAGCGGATAATTAATGAGGCCTGAAAAAAGGTCCTTCAATGAAAAGCTCCACCGACATGATTAATGAAATGCCCGCCCAAGGGCTTGTGGCCCGGAAAAGTTCTGATAAATCTCCTTTGGGCTAAATATTCCTATGAACTCAGAATTAGCTCGGCGCTTGTGAGCTGCTGGATTTTTCTCCCGTACACTTTCGACCTTATTTGTGTGAAATATTAACACGGAAAGCAGTTGGTTCTGTGCTGTCTTTCATTTTTCGAATATCTTCTTTTCAAGTGGATATTACGATGGATGGAATTAATTAGTGTTATTCAAATATTGATGGTTTTTGTTATGTTCAGACCGATGCTTCTTCGAAAAAAATTGAGTAGTTTGCTTTAGAAAGGTTTTATTCCATGATGCTTTCCATAAAAATCTTAAGAATGCTCAAAAATATTGCGAATTCGCGAAATTATTTAGAACTTTCAAAAATTGCAATGGCATCGCAAGTGATATTTTCTCAAAACCTAAGCATGTGTTCTGGAATTTTTATTATATCTTATTTATATTGCAAAAAAATTTAATAATACAGTCCAAAACCGCATTCAATGAGCAACTGACATTGCGTATTTTTTTCCGAGTTTATTTCTATCAACTGAGTGTTTTTGTCCCGAAAGCTTTCAACCTTATTTGTATGAAATATTAACACGGGAAGGATCTGATTATAAGCTGTCTTTCATCTTTCGAATGTCTTCGTTTCAAGTGGATACTATGAAGAATAAGATTAATTAGTGTTATTTAAATGTTGAAGGTTTTTGCTATATCTTACTTATAATTTTAAAAAATCAAAACCGACTTCAAAGTGCAATTGGTAACTGAGTATGATCTTTCCGATAGTCAACTTTCAGTATTGATTTTGGAAGCAATAGCATTTTTCCAGAACGTTCCTAAAATCCTCATAGATTTGTTAAATTCCTAAATACTGAACTACCATTTGAATCTCTATGCATTTCTTATGATATCATCAAATTTATAGAAAAATAAGTAGCCATCATGAAATTCTTAACCACCTGCGAGATTTTAGATTCGTCCTATTAGCATCCCTTTAGTAATTTTGTTTAATGCCGTTATAAAAATGATTACTGCTGCGCAAAAACTTATAACAGAAATGAAATGATTTGCAATAAGAAGTAATAATTTAAAGGAAATTGTAATTTGGTATATAGTTTTAATAACCAGAAAAATATAAAAATGGTAATTTTGTGAATTGTGCCAGCCCAGGTGTCATCCTCGTCATCTGACCGCGGTTCAAAAATACGAGCAAATCCCAAAATAGCCGTCGTGTTGTTTCAAAACGAGGCTTTAATATAACTAAACTAAACCTTTGAGAGCAAGCAATATGAACAGCAAATATACTTTGAAGAGTGAAGAAGTCATGATGAAAATATTATTAAACATGAATTCTTAAACGTTTCGAAACCTCCTTGGAAAATATTTATCAAAATACTCCATTCCGATTTCTCTGAATTTTATCTTGAAATTGAGATTAAGCGGCATGTCTAGATCCTTCAAGAATTGGTCGAAAAATTCCTGATTTAATTTTTTAAAGAATGGACTGCAAAATATTTAATACCTGAAATATTTGCTTCAAATTCGGTTTTAGAGCTTTAGGATTTTCTTGGAATATCTGATACAATACATTTTACACACATTTTAATAATAACCACGTAAAATTAGAAATTTTAAATGCAACTTTCAGGCGTGAATTTTTTTTGAAAACTTGGCATATATTGGTATATCGGGCCTCCAAAATATGTACCATAGGTTTCATGTGGCACATGAATTAGTTATGTTCGATGTAATGCTATAATTCGAAAGTTAAACTTTGTTTATGACATGAAACAGAGATGAAACTAAGTAAAAAGAATATAATAGAATCTAAGAATCGAGTAGAAGTAATAATTAATAATTAGTTTAATTTGCTAAACCATTAACGGGGAATATATTCAATTTCATTTCTTATGCTCAATTTCTTACACAACCATGTGTAACGGTTAGACAAATTCTTAAAATGAAAAAAAAAGAATAAGTATCCGAGGGAGAGTTGAAAACGGATGACACATCTTATCTTCATTTAATTGAAAAATAAAGCATTTTTCTATTTTACAAATAGAATCACTGCATTTAACCGGTAACGCCCAGAGTCCTATATATAGGACCGTTATATTTCACTTCCGTTACATTTCATTGTCTCTTTTTTGTTTTGCCTATGAAGTCAATAGGTATTCCAAAACTCCTAAACAGTTTTCAGCAGGCTTACACCACCAGTTAGCTAGATTTTGAAGTCGAAATGTCGTCATTTTGAATTTTTTTATTTTCCCTTTTTTATTTATTTTTGAGTTAATGCAGGAAT
>BGPR01000654.1:5216-17284 GCA_013235015.1 Araneus ventricosus | reverse complement strand
AAGGCAATAGGTATTCCCAATCTCCAAAAAAGTTTTCAACAGGCATACACCACCAGTTAGCTAGATTTTGAAGTCGAAATGTCGTCATTTTGAATTTTTTTTATTTTTCCTTTTTTATTTATTTTTGAGTTAATGCAAGAATCTATAAAGTGATTTTTATTTTTGATATTTTACTACATATTAAAAATCTTTAACATTTACGCAAAAATGTTTTACAAATTTTTAAAATTTCTTTTCTAAACTTCGTCACTTTGGAAAAAGAAAGCCAGAAAGAAATTTTTTCTCCGAATTTAATTTTATTTCGCAGTTAATTTAATCTTGGTGTTTTAAACAAAGTTTAACACAAATTTATTGAGATATGCCTTTAAATTAATTTGAGCGTGAACGTGTTAAATCAGTGGTGTCGCGACCCTTCGGGGCTCGCAAGAAAATTTTGTGGGTCGCTAAATTCAAAGAAATTTATTTGACAATAAAAAATATAAGGTTTTCCCCAAGGAACGTGGTTTCGAGAAGAAATTCTACACAAAGTGGGGGGAGGGGGGGAAATGAAAATAGTTTGCGCACCCCTGGGCTAAATGGATGTATTGACCTTTCGTCAAGACGTGACATAAAATGTACTTGGACGATGGAATTTCTGTTTAGAATATTTTGTTGCTTCCGTGCTGATGTTTCGTGCCAGACCTAGGTGATTTGCTCTTTGTTTATTATCATATTAATGAAAAATGTTTTCACAAATGGATTTCAAGGTATTAAAAATCAAACACATTTGTAAAAACTTATGACTTACAAAACATTTACTTGCCAAACGTAAACACAATATTTGCACCACGTAACAATTCACAAAGAAAAGTTGTAATATCTTTCTTTGTGCCTATCTTTTTTCACAAAAACTAAACAATACTGTTTAGTTTAAATAAATTCGAAGCGAAGAAAAACTAAATACAACAAAGAGTTTTATATAAGGAATTGAAATTGTCGTAATATTTATTTTAAATGTTGGAATGCCTTTAAGCAACAGAGCATTGTAAACTTTTTCAAATAATAAACCGTTAAAGAACAAAACAAGTTAAAAGGCAGTTACAAATATATTACTTATGAGAAGAATTGAACTGAAAGAAAAGAAACACGAGTCACATCTGAGAAATAAATCTTTGATTGGTAGCTAAGATAATATCTTTAAAACTTAATACATCGTGAATACTGTAATTGTGTGCTGTTGTTTTACGTATTCAAATTTTCTTCCTTCTGTGTTTATTATGCTTACACTCTTGACAAGAAAAAAATATGATTTTGAAACATGAAAGAATATTTTCATAAAAACAGAAATGATATGTTTCTATTCGTTTGAACGAATTTTTGTGAATTATCATATTTTCCTTTGTCGGAAAGGAGCTGCGGTATTCATTCCAACTGGAACTAATGTGAATTAAATTGCATTCCGGAGATAAAACAAAAATAAACGATTCTGAGTCACTTTATCTTTGTTTCGAGAAGATATTTACGTTCGAGAAATATCGATAGTGATCTTCTTTTGTTTAAAATAAGAAAAAAAAAACTAGTTTTTGTAATTGAAGTAGAGAAAAAATGATGCAGTGTGCAACAGCTGTTCCTTAGTTCGATAGCGTAACTAAAAAGTAAATTAAAATTTGCGAACGATTTAGAAAGAATATGCTGTCGGTGTTTTCCTTTAATTTTATAATCTGTCTGAAGCGAAAAAATGTGATCGAGAATTTTTCGATTATATGAATTACTTCGGAAACTATTTCATTTTCTTATTTCTTTAATCTGTCATTAAATCGTCTGGATGAAAACTAAAATGAATTTCTTAGAATCTAGTTCAGTTTAGAAATTTAAAAAGAATGATTTTCTTGTAATAAAATGTTTTCACAATCATTTCCCTTAAAGGTGAATCTGATATTCTGTTTGGTTTCAGCTTTTCAGAAGTTGTTTCATAGGCGATACCAAATTAAGTAACCTTACCAGTAGATGGAATAGACTAAATATTTTATTCAAAATGCGTTTTTCAGACTTTTTTCGTCGGTGGAAATTTGCTTTAAGCACAGAATATTGATATGTTCTTCCTTATGCAACATTAAACCATAGCAATTTCAATTCTAGTTCAACGGGTTTTAAGAATAAGGATAGTTTTAAATGGGTGAGTTTCAAGGATTATAATTGAGATCCAATTTTCAAATTTAATTTTCTCATAAGTTCCTTTAATATTTTGGTTCTCCCTGCTACAAACAGAACTTATTGCTTTTAAATGTCTTACAAAAACTGAGCAAATTCCGATTGGAAACTGTTTTAAGAAAATACCCAATCCAAACTAACTCCAGACATTATTATGTTCTTCAAAATAGTGTAAGCACAATGAATTGCACAGTAAAACATGTGGTAAATCTGGCGCACTATTTTTTCGATTAAAATAGAATTTCAGCGAGTACTGATAGAGCATTAAATTCCCGTCTTTCTGTGTTCTTGAGACGACGACGCGGAAACTTAGGCACGTTAAAGACTTAGCTTACTTAAACAATTTTCAATTTTATTTGAGTGATTTTGGAACATAAAAGCGTTTAACGATTTGATTTCATTGCCTTCCTAAATGCTTGTCAGGTATACTCTTCATAAGCAATTTTAAGTACTCTTCTTGTTTATGAATTCAGTATATTCTGGAACTGAAAGATGCCAGAGTTAAAAATATCACAGGAGGAAGCAGGTAATTTTTTCCATAACAGAATATATTTCAAGCCTTCGGGAGCAAGTATCGCAACTTCTCCGACTTTCCACTTTTCGTCACCTTTTATTACTTTTTTAAAAATCTTCCTTCAAAAAATCCGTTCCGTTTTTCACGATACTTACAGAGTATTCGCCGTAAACATTTTCAACTTTGAATTTTCGCCACTTTTTGTTTTCGATCGCAGATGTAAAGAAATTTTTATTGTAGTTATTTTAAATTCTAGAATATGGCATGTGAGTAAGAAGCCGATTATTGGTATCTGAAACTTATTAGAAATTCTGCAACGTTTGTCTGGAATTTAATTTCCTCGATTGATCTTTTGTCCTAGAAGAGAAGACCGTATTTCTTATACCTGTGACTCCGTGAACACTTGCAGGAAATAAAAAAACAAGAGCAGTAAGTTTGGTAAGAAGACAAATATAATTTCACTAGACGAAGGCATATATTTGTCTTAAATAAATTATTCGCAAGGAGAGGGCACGACTTGGGAAATTCAATTCGGGATGAAAGTTGGCATATTAGTAGCATACCATTAGGGTGTTCACCCATTAATCTAAAAAAGTTCAATGGCCAGCCAATTCGGAGTAAATGGCCCTCAAAGTTTGGGCACAACTCATATACCAGTAACTCCTCACAAGCAATCAGTGCTCGGATAGCTTAGGTGTTAACGCGCTGGACTGCCATTCGTTAGGTCCGCAGTTCGGTACTGGCTGCCGTTTTCCTATTTTCATTTCTTTCAAAATTATTCCAAATTAAATTAAAAATTTTAAAAATATTTTAAATTAAAATTTTAATTATTTTTATGCAGAAAATAATTTTATTTATATGATACTTGAATTACAGTTGAAATAATAATGAAAATAATATATAAACAGTAAAATAATTATAAATACGTCTTTAATGGTGATAAATGTTAGCTCTAATGACTCACACCTCAAAACAGTTTTGTTTGGCCATTATCCTTCATAAATTTTAGAAGTTTATTCTACATTTATTAATTAATTTTCATTTTATCTTTCACTTTGTACTAGTAACTGTATATTTCTAAATTAAATTATATACAAAAACCGGAATAATAATTATCATAAAAACAATGGAAACAAAGAATATTTTGACACATTTCACAATTGATAAATGACTATTGTTCACAAGAACAATGGTCCCTTGGATCTGTAGGAATACGAACTTCGTCCAAATTACAAATAATCTCTCTTTCATTAGAAAGATTGACAGTTTTTTAAAGGTTTTTCGAAATTATTACAATCTAAATGAAAAACTTTTAAACTAATGAGTAAAGACATTTAGCCATTGGTCCCTTTTCAATAATTGAAAATTCGGACGGTCTTCCCACACATTTAATAGATTAACAGCTGCCCGCTGCTATTTCTATTCCATCATTAAAATATTGGACTATCTGCATACGTATTCAATATATTCACATCTTCTCTACTGTTTCCTAGATAAAATAAGAACGAAGAATTTGTGAACATAAAAACCCCAATAATTTAAAACTTTCAATGAATTTAGAATGATAATCTTTTTATAGCTAATATTTATCACCATTAAAGACGTATTTATAATTATTTTACTGTTTATATATTATTTTCATTATTATTTCATCTGTAATTCAAGTATCATATAAATAAAGTTATTTTCTGCATAAAAATAATTAAAATTTTAATTTAAAATATTTTTAAAATTTTTAATTTAATTTGGAATAATTTTGAAAGAAACGAAAATAAGAAAACGGCAGCCAGTACCGAACTGCGGACCTAACGAATGGCAGTCCAGCGCGCTAACATCTAAGCTATCCGAGCACTGATTGCTTGTGAAGAGTTACTGGTACATGAGTTGTGCCCAAACTTTGAGGGCCATTTACTCCGAATCGGCTGGCGATTGAACTTTTTTGGATTAATGGGTGAACACCCTAATGGTATGCTACTAATATGCCAAGTTCATCCCGAATTGAATTTCCCAAGTCGTGTCCTCTCCTTGTCAGTTATCAACCTTCATACATGTTAAGAAAGTCCTTGATTCGGAAAAGTCTTCCAAAATTTGATTTACACTGCTTTTGCTATCAGTTGTGGACGCTTCTCATTAAGACATTAAAGCATTAGAAAAAATATTTCGGTACGTTTCTTCTTACTGGAATCTATCTAGTATTTTATTGCAAAAGTAAAAGAAGCAATAGTTTTATATCTCTTTTAGTGTGCATTCAGCTTTTAAAATTTGTTAACGTGATTATTATATTTGGAATTTTGCTACCAGGGATTTTAAGTAATCAATTATTCGGTAGAATAAAGGTAATTGGAAACTTTTATTTACAATTTAAAAAAAATGCAAAACCTTTCTTTCTCTCTGATCTGAATGTTTTCTGAAAGAGAAAAAAAAATGTATATTTCTATTTAAGAAAATAAGGTTATTAAAAGTTGCTGAAAAATATCTTTAGGTAAATAATTCTTGAATATGATTTTAAAAGCATTGCAATTATGGATGAAAAGCCAAGAAAGAACACATACAAGCCTAAATATTAACCATTCCAAATGGAATTATCCCTGTAGGAAGGATTTAACTATTTAAAATAGTAAATCGTATTTTTAATCGTAATCTGAATGTTTACAGAATAGGATGCTTGAAATATGTTAAGAAAAAATGTATATGGACAGTATCCTCTCCAGCATTTTTTGGAACAAAATAACTATTGTGTTAAACTTTATATTTCAATATTTGTTCATCATATTTGAAATAATAATGTAGAATTACTGCGAATAACTTCCCACTTTTAATACAGTGCAAATGCTGTTAATGCAGCTGCGAACTAAATTTCTGAGAAAATAGCATCGTTGTCAATTTTACAGGATATTTTATTGTATGCTTCCAAATTAAACTGCGGATAAGAATCTCAGTGTAAATCATTCGGCTTGTCCAGTTTGATACATCTCAAATTCCTCAACTTCTTGAACATGCCTGTAATGTTTTCCATGTGAAAACATTACAGGCTCAATAAAATCACTCGATAAGAACAAACGCAAAAGAGTTGAGCGCCAAAAATATCATTCTGGAACCTAACCATTGTTCCATCAAAATTGAAACGGCTTGTATTCTAGATTTGGAAAAAAATAAACTCTCCTTTTTCGAGCGAAGAAAGGATTTGCTTACTTCTTGTCGATGAATATGTAGGGAAAGGAATTCCGTAGCGGTTTGAAGGCAAGAATTCGAAGAAAACACAAATAGTGAAAAGATAAATAAATTTTAAAAAGACTTTCGGGCACACACTACAACTTAAATTTTTTTAAAAAAGTTCTAAACGGCTTTTAACAGTGGGCAAATTAAAAAGGCAAAATAAAATGATTAACTCTTTTTTCCGGCTAATTTTCATCTCAAACGTAAGCATCCAAGTTCATCTACTCATGCAATCAACCTGTGAAAATAACACATCAAACTGGTAATGCTATGAGTAAAACACGTGAAAGCGCAAAAGACTTTTACGCACCATAGAATATACCCATATAGCAATTTTATTTTGCAGGAATATTGCTCTACAAGCTTGCAACAAGTTTGACACGGCAAGACCGCAAGTTCACTACAAGACTGCAGCAAGTTAACGCAAACGAGTTAGTCACCACGCGTCACAAATTTGTCGAGTCAAGCTCATTGCAAACTATAGCAAAAACAGAGTACGCAGACAAACCCCGGATTCGAACTCCCGGCAACCCACTTCGCCTTAGCCACTCAACCAGCGGGACTCTGATAGGAGAAGATAGATTGCGCTAATAGATCGTGCATCTACACGTTTTATTTTAAACTGTTTTCTTGATTTCATTAATTTTTTAAATTTCGAGTTGAGAATATGATTTGAAGTCAAGGAGAGAGCGATTTTCGCTCACAACTACGATTTTCTTGTAGAATAAGTTATGAAATCAGGGTTCAAAAGTAATTAGTTTTAAAAATATGGGGCAAAATGTAAGTTATTATTTTTCAATAAACATTGATTGTTTTTTTGGTTTAATTTTGTTTATGAACGTTAAAATTTCAACATTAATGAAAAGGCGATATATAGTTTTCTTTAAAGTGCGAGTTCTATATTTAGTAAAAAGAAGGATAATTTTTCAAATGGTTTTATTAAAAGACCTAGTTAGTTTTTTACAAATTTTCATTGATTTATTGAATTAATAAAAAGAAGGACGCCTAGGAGATGCTATTAAAAATCGGATGTTTTTTAAAACAGAGACTAAGATCAAAACCAGATATATACAACTGTATCCAGGTCATGGTGTGTAAGTGTGCTGTATCAACTTCACAAACTTGTTTTGCAAGTGGGTTCGTCTATTATGCTTTGTTACTTTGCAGGAAATTTGCTGCAAAGTTGTCGCATCAAATTTGTCATGACAAGCTAATATCAAGAAAGATCACACTTGCTGCAAGTTTGCCTGCTATCTGGGTAGGGGAAGTCAGACCAAGACGGCGAATGGTTGATTTTAAGTTCTTACTACTAGGTACCGCCACCTTACTGATACTACCAGCCTTCTACACTTCTTCGCACTAAAAAATCGCATAGTCAAGCCACTGACGCCATTTTGTTGTTTGCTATATGATGTTCGTATTTTTTTGCCTGACTTGTTGTAATTTTCAAGACCCTCAACGTAAGATCTAGTGAAATAATACCTAACATGTTTGTTTATTCTTTGCTATACATGACTACCTTAGATAATGCGGTTTTAAAAATCACTATTTATTTTTATCTAATTCTTGTTAATCCCACAGAAAAACAAAGACTTTTAACATTGCCGATGAAGGCAAGATGACGACTACGTCATCTTGCTCCAAGTGCTATTTATTGCTTTATTTCTAAAGAACATATACATATTTTAGTTATTTTGTATAATTTTCTTCCGTTACGTACCCACTGTCTTTTCCATCACATGTTTCAAGGTGTGAGACCTACAGAAAATATTTTAATAAGTTTACCTATAAAAGAGATTTTGGCTCAGAAAGACATGCATATGGTGGAAGATGAACGTTTAAAGCAGCAAAGACAAGAGGCTATGGTGCATAAAAATAGTTATCACAAAGAAACTGGGATTTGCTTTATTTGAAAAGCTCAAACTTCTCATGATGACAGCTCAAAAAATATAATACAGCTCCTTGAGTATTATAAGATCTGTGTTGACCCTCCATCAGAAGATTAAATAGAGTGTTTCAAATGCCAGAAATGGTGTCTCGAGGGCTACTCAGTCTCTAAATGAGGAAACTTGGTGTCTAATTTTTGTAAATGAAAAATACTGGTTTTGAGTTATATTTATTTTCTATGATCTCAAACTTGAATTAAAATAACCGGTTCATTACATCCTAATTAAGGAAAAAATACTTAAAAACGCTTGATAATTAGTATTCTGCCCCGAATGTTCTAAAAATAAAAATGTATTTAAATTTTCTCTTAATTTTCATCTTGCCCCGTGGCTAAAGTCATCTTGCCCCAGTACTGGGGCAAGTTGGCACTTTTGCTTTGCTTATTTTAAATGGCAAAATAACTTTGATAATAATAAAATAAAAAATTCTCAATTTAAGTAGAACACAGGGAAAGGTCAGTCTAATAATATATTGTTGCAAAGCTATAAAGTCGTTTCCCTGATATGCTAACCTTGGCGACAAACTTGGCGACTTGGCGATAAATTTGGCAACCTTGGTGACAAATTTTGGCGACTTGGTGGCAAAGTTGGCGACTTTGACGACAAAAGGAATTTTTCTAGAAGGACCTCGAACTTTCAACCTATTTCTGCTAGTTTCATGAACTTTCTAGAGATGTAGTCACTTCCTGTTGAAAAGTATAAAAGGCAAGCTCTCAAGCCAAGAAGAGTTCAGTTGGATTTTGATCAGCAAGCAGGCTGGTGAGCTAACAAGAAGCCTTTGAGCGCTGTGTTGAGATTTAATGGCAATCTCTATTGTGAATTTTTACAAGTGCTGTTTTAATACTTGTGCTACGTTTCTTATCTTAGAATATTTGTAAAATAAAGAGCTTTTTTTTAAATCCTGCTTATTGAACTGCATTCACGTACACCCACAAGACGATTTCGTCACAATATGCAAAGAAAACAAAATTACCTAAAAAATTGAATTTATGAAAAATGGTTAAACGCCATCTTGCCCTAACTTCCCGTATAATCTTTGGTCATTGTCAGAAGTGGAATTTTTAAGTATTTGAACATTCTGTGGGGTTACATGCACGTGCACAATCTTTTTAAGAAATCATCACAAATAGTAAATGTTGTTTTCTCTAGGAAGAAGAAAGGAAAAAATTATTGGATATTTTCCTACGCCTGGTTTTATGAACTGTATTAACACAATCAACTAAATGCTGTATAGCTGAGGACAAAGATGCAAAGCACTGAAATTATTTTCTGTAAAATACTTGGAAAAATCCTGATAAAAATCAACAGACACAGAGCTGAAATCCTTAACTATATTTATCAATCCAAACTAACTGAAGTCCAAATTTATTTTTCAATAAATGCATCGAAAAAATTCAGATGAGGGTTTGGTTTAGGTATAGCTTTTATTTTGAATGATATTAATTTCTCAATGTTGGAAAGTTGAAAAATGATATGGAAAGTTTCACATTTAACTCATTGTATTCTAAAACAAAGCGCGGATATTATTTAAGGGGACATACGACCTTTAAATCTCGAAAATTTTCGATTTTTTGAAAAAAATATATATTATTCACCAGTCTGTTCTGAACAATTTAAAACAATCCGCATTAAAAAATTCCCATAATTATGAAAGTTATGAAGGAAAATAAATCAGCTGTTTAATGTAAACATTGAAAGTGCCACGCCCCCTTTTTTCGACGTAGTCGTCTGACAGAATGCTGCAAACAAGCCAAACGATTTATTCTTTTTAAAGAATTTATTTTTCCGTAACCTATGAGTAGAATACCTACAACTCAACTCTTCTCAAGTCTATTTACTATTTTGCCCGCCTTTACAAACCAGGTTTTCTTACGAATCGCTACAGCTTTGTGCTTTGTCCATAGGCATTGTGCTATTTGTATTGGAATTTTTTTTCCTTTTGATTGATTCTAAAGGATTATTTCAAATGAATCCTTTTACTGGTAAAAGGAAGTCTGGCCAGCGTCCAAAAAAGCGAAGATTTAACGGTAATCAACATTGTAAATCTGAAAATGTTTCGCAAGAATCTTCACATGTGTCTCCAAAAGGAATATCATCAACATCAGAGCCTGTACAAACAAGTGCTTCTCGAAGAAAGTTGGATTTGAAATCCTCATCTGTGCCTTTTACCAGCACATTTGAGGGTAACATTATTTTTGACAAAGCACTTTTGTTTTCATTTTTAGAAGACAATTTGTGCTGCAAAGTTTGTACAGGCAGAGTAAGTATAAGTGATAAGAGAGTGGCTGGACTCTCTTCACTTATGTCAATTGAGTGCAATGCATGCAAGATTCAAGTCTCCACCAGGAATTCTAAATTATTGGGCCCAAAAAAGAACATTCCGGAAATAAACCGAAGAATCACTTATGCCATGCGTAGTGTTGGTCAAGGTTTAGAAGGGATGAAAACATTTTGTGGCATTATGGACTTATATCCACCTGTTTCACAAAATTCATACGAACTAATCTGCAGAAGAGTAAATGCCGCATCTAAGAATGTGGCAATTCAAAGCATGAAGAAAGCCGCTGACGAAGAGGTTGTGGCTGTAAACAGTACTGACATCACTGTGAGTGGTGATGGAACCTGGAAGACCAGAGGCCACACTTCCCAAATAGGTGTTTGCACCGTAATAGGCGCAGACACTGGGAAGGTCATAGATGTGGAGGTTCTGTCGAAGGCCTGCAAAGGTTGTAGTCGGTGGAAAGGTCCGCGTGTTGGTAGTGCGTTTAAGAAATGGCACGCCAGACACTCCCAAGTGTGTACAAAAAACCATATTGGTTCATCAGGTAAGATGGAAGGAGATGGAATGGTGAAACTGTTCCAACGTTCTGAAAGTGAAAGAGGTGTCCGTTACCTGAATTACATTGGTGACGGTGACTCCAGCACATTTTTATCCATCTCGGCATGTCATCCATATGGTGAAAATGTACCTCTTTCAAAAGTAGAATGTGTTGGACATGTCCAAAAACGAATGGGCTCTCGTCTCCGAAAATTGAAAAAAAAGTATGGCTCAAAGAAACTTTATGATAAAAAAACAATTTCAGGGAAAGGACGTCTAACGGATAATATAATTGATCAATTATCTGTTTTCTATGGCAATGCTATTCGACAGCATTCCAATTCTGTCAAAGACATGAGGAATGCTGTATGGGCCATATATTTTCACATGAGATCAACAGATAACGAGCCTCTGCATAGCTTCTGCCCAGCTGGTGAAACATCGTGGTGTAAGTACAACCAAGCAGTTTCAAAGGGAACTGCTGAAACCTTTCATCACAAAAATAGTTTGCCTCCGGCTGTTATGGATGCGATAAAACCAATCTTCAATTCTTTATCCCATCCTGAGCTACTAAACCGCTGCCTTGGAGCCTATACTCAAAACACAAATGAATCTCTGAACTCGGTGATTTGGCAGATTTGCCCCAAGATATCGGGCAGTGGTCGTAGGATTGCAGAAATTGCTGTCTACGAATCAGTTGTACGTTTTAATGAGGGACGCTTGGGCAGACTGGATATCATGAAAGAACTTGAATTGTGCATAAGTAATAATGCTATCAGTTCTCACAAGAAAGCTGACATCAGACGAATTAAACAGGGAGACAGAAGAGCCCAACAAAATACCATCGAAAAAAGGAGAGAAAGAAGGAGAGCGAAAGCGCTCGTTGATTCAAAATTGAGTAAAAAGGAAGGATTGACATACGAGGCTGGTGGATTTTAGACTTTGGTAAGTTACTATTTTAACATTTTTAAACCAAAAATGGTTTATTATATTTGTATAATTTATGAAGAAGTGGTTTTTGAGAGAAATATTTTTTTTATCGCGAGTTCAATTTTCCTTCAATACAAAAAATTTTATGATTGTATTCATGAGAAATTTTAATGAAATGTTTACTATAGCATTAGACATAACTTTAAATATACTTGAATATAAAATATTTTAAGTTCCAGTAAAAAATATCTTTAAAGCGCTATATCTCGAAATGGTTCTATTTGATATTACGAACTATATGTGTTTTCTTGATATAACGCGCATGATATCTGAAAAGCTAATCAATATTTTTACATAAAATTTTTAGTGAATGTATATTATAATATGTGTTACAAATTGAACCATACTTTTTTTTCATTTTCTGTCTGCAGAAGTTTTGTGGGGGGGGGGGGGG
>BGPR01000653.1:436574-466162 GCA_013235015.1 Araneus ventricosus | reverse complement strand
GGCTACGTATTGCTTAATTTTATACATTTTCGTTTGGCATGTTGGTGTAAGTACAATAAAGACATGGAACCGGTTAATCGAACGCTGCGAAAAGTATGCCTTATTAGATGCAATTCGACCGATAACGAATGTGACGATGAGTCCGCATGCTGGGATGAACGTAGGGAACGGGTTATCTTACCATGGTGATGTGTTTGGCATGTTGTGTAAGGGTTAATAAAGACAGGAACGGGTTAATCGAACGCTATGAAAAGTATTCCTTATTTAGATGCAATTCATGACCGGATAATCGAATGTGACGATGAGTCTGGCAGGTTGAGATGAATGTAGGGACCGGTTAATCGATTGTTACGATTCGTTTTTCATGTTGTGTAAGGGTTAATAAAGAGAGGAACCGGTTTATCGAAAGCTATGAAAGTATGTCTTGTTTACATGCAATTCATGACCGATACCTGAATGTGACGGATGAGTCCAGCAGTTTGAGATAATGTGGACCAGGTTATTCAGGATTGTTACGATGCGTTGGCATGTTGTGTAAGGGTTAATAAAGACAGAACGCGGTTAATCAACGCCCCTATGAAGTTTTATAGAGATTCTGACCGATCAATCGAAATGTGACGATGAGTCCGGCTGTGAGGATGAAGTGTAGGGACCGAGTTATCTTTACACTACTGCCCTGCTTTTGATTTAAGAAAATTTAATAAAGGCGGAACCGGTTTAGAACGCGACGCTAAGTGAAAAAGTTTGCCTATTGATGCATTATGCTGTCGACCGAAATGAATGTGACGATGAGATCCGGGCAGGTTGGATGGGATGTAAGCAAACTTCGTTAATTCGTTGTTACTGATTCGTTTGGCAGTTTGTAAGGATTAATAAAAACAGAAACCGGTTATCGGAACACTGTGAAAAAAAAAGTATTCCTCTTTACATCAATTGGCTGACCGGAATAATCACATGACGATGAGCTCCGGCAGGGTTGAGAAGTGCGAATGGTAATCGAGTGTTACGATGCTTTGCATTTGATGTAAGGGTTAATAAATGGCAGAGACCGGTTAATCTAGCGCACTAGTGAAAGTATGCCTTGTTTATGATGCATCGACAGACAGGAGTAATATTGTTACGATGAGCCTGGACAGGTTGGAGAGATGAATGTAGAACTGGTTAATCGATTATTACGATGCGTTGGGTATGTTGTGTGTAAGGTTGAATACAAAGAATGAAACTGGTTAATCGAACGTATGCATTATTTAGATGCAATTGGCGACTGATAACGGAATGTGACATTATCCGCATGTTGGGATGAATGGTGAACGGTTATTCACAATCTGTTGTGAGTGTTTGGCTTGTTGTGTACGGTTTAATAAAAGACAGGAACGGCTAATCGAACGCTGCTGCGAAAAGTATCTTTGTTTAGATGCACCATGACCGAATAACTGAATGTGACGATGAGTCTGGCAGGTTGAGAGAGATGAAATGTAGGGACCGGTTAATCGATTGTTACCATGATTCGTTTTTTTCTTCATGTTGGGTACACAAAGAGAACCGGTTTATCGAAAGCTGCGAAAGTATACCTGTCATTGCAATTACCCATATGGACCAGATAATCGGAATGACGATGAGTCCGGCAGGTTTGGATGAATGTAGGAACCGGTTAATTTTTTGTTAATATTCATTTATCATGTTGTGTAAGGGTTAATAAAGACATGAACCGGTTAATCGAACGCTATGAAAAGTATTCCTTATTTTAGATGCAATTCATAAACGATAATCGAATGATGAGACTGGCAGGTTGAGAGATGAAATGTAGGGACCGTTAATTCCATGATTGTTACGGATTCTCCGTTTTTTTCATAAGTGGCATGGTGTAAGGGTTAATGCAGAGGAACCGGTTTATCGAAAGCTGGGCGTGAAAGTATGTCTTGTTGGCATGCACCCATGACAGGATAATCGAATGACGATGAGTCCGGCAGGTTGGGATGAAAAGCAGGGACCGGTTAACGATTACATGGGATGCGTTTGGCATGTTTTGTAAGGTTAATAAAGAGGAACCGGCGAATTCCAAACGCCATGAAAAGTATGCCTTATTTAGATGCATTTTATGACCGGATAATCGAATGTGACGATGAGTCCGTATTATATTAGAAATGGTGACCGCTAAAAGTTTGTTAATATTCGTTTGATGTTGTGGGCGGGTTAATAAAGACATGAAACTGCTAACGAAATCCTGGGCGAAAGTATTCCTATTCAGACATGCAATCATGAACACCGGATACCCAATGTGACATGAGTCTGCCAGGTTAGTTAGCAAGGTTAGGTTAGGTTATATTAACGTCCTGTTTTGAAGCAAATACGAGTTATTTAGGATGACCTCGTACTTGAACCGCGGTCAGATGACGAGACTGCCACCATCCAAGTACCCCCCCTTTCAACAACTTCCGCGCACAATTCAAATTCACGATGAGTCTGGGCAGGTTGAGATGAATGTAGGGACTGCTAATGATTGTTACGATTCGTTGTATGTTGTGTAAGGTTTACAAAGAGAGGAACCGGGTTTATCAGAAAGCCATGAAAGTATGTCTTGTTTACATAAATTACAACTAGGACCGGATAATCGAATTGACGATGAGCTCCGGCAGGATTTGGATGAAGTGCAGGACCGGATTAATCGTATGTAACATGAGTACGTTTGGCAGTGTTGTGTTAGAGTTAATAAAAGGCAGGATCCGAGTTAATCGAACGCATTGAAAGTATGCTTGTTGATACAATTCATCAGATATCAATGAATACGCAGTTTGATGAGAATGGGTGGTTCGGTTATTTGTTTCGTTAATATGAGGATCATTTAGTCAATATTGGCTGTTGTGTAGGTAATATGAAGACAGTGGAACGGTTAATCGAAGTGCCATGATAAAATATTCCAGTTTGATGACAATTCATAGGAACCGGATTAATCGAATATTACGATGAGTCTCAGGCATGAGGTTATTCTGTAGAGGACCAAATTAATCATTGTTGCATACAATGTCATTTTCATGTTGTGTAAGGAGTTACAAAAGAAAGGCAGGACCTGGCTTATCGAATGCTATGATAAGAATGATAGTCATTTTTACTATGCAATTCACTGACCGATAATCGAATGTATCGATGAGTTCCGGGCTGTGAATTGACAAGTATGGGACGGTTAATCGATAGGTTACATGCGTTTGGCATGTTGTAAGGGGTTAAAAGACTAGGAACCGGTTAATCAGAACGCTATGGTGGTGGCGCACTTTTTTATTTAGATGCATCTGGCGACCGATAATCGAATGTGACGATGAGTCCGCCGGGTTTGCTGGGATGAACGTAGGGACCGGCTATTCCAATTGTTGCCACGCGTTTAATATTATGCGCGTAAGATTTAAATAAAGACGGAAACCGGTTTATCGAACGCTATGAAAAGTATGTCTTTGTTTACATGCAATCTTGGGCGACCAGATAATCGAATGCATTTATTTATCCGGGCAGGGTTTGGCTGAATGTAGAAACCGTTAATTTTTTTATAATATTTCCTTGTTTGGAAGCAAGTTGTGTAAGTGTATAAAGACATGAACCGGTTAATCGAACGCAGTGAAAGTGCCTGATTTAGACTGCACCTGCATCGGGATAATCAGAATGTGCACAGATGAGTCCGTACTGGGGATGAATGGGAATCGTTATTCAAACTAAGCAGATGTGTTTGGCATGTGGTGTACAGGTACTAAAGACATAGAACCGGCTTAATCAACGCGCGACAGAGCAGTCTTGGTTTTAGTTCATGAACGCGATGAAATCAGAATGTGACGATGGAGTCCGGTAGGTGGGATGAACAGTAGGACCGGGCAACGACTGTTCGCATGCGCTTTGGCAGGTTTTGTGGTTATACAAAGACAGAACCAGTAATCGAAGCCAGTGAAAAGTACTTTATTTAGACGCACCATCGCGACCGGATAATATAATCGCGATGAATGAGTCCAGTTGTTGGGATGGCTCAGGACCGCTATGTCAATCTGTTAAGAATGCGTTTATTATAGTTGTGTAAGTGATTAATAAAAGACGGGAACTCGGTTTATCGAACGTAGTGAAAAGTATGCCTTGTTTAGTGCAATCGCATACCAGATAATTGAATTGTGAATATCCTGCAGGTTTGCACATTGAAATCGTAGGAACTCGGTTAATTTTTTATAATATCTTTGGTCATGCTTGTAAGGCGTTGAAGCAGCTGAACCGTTAATCGAACGCGAAAAGTAGCCTTATTTAGATAGAGTCGTGACCGGATAACGAATGCGATCGATGAGTCCGGATGTCTGGGATGAAATGTAGGACCCAGTTACATTGTTTGCATGTTGTCGTTATGCAGGTTAATAAAATAGGAAACGGTCAATCGGAACGCCAACGAAAAGTATCTCCCTTTTTAGATGAATTACTGACCGGATAACGAGACGATGAGTCCGCGGTTGGGAAGATGCTAGGAAGCCGGTTATGGTTTGCATATCGCATATATCAGGTGATAGGGCATAAGCATGACCAACCGTAGATCCGAACGCCAGGGAAAAGTATTCCCTTATTTAGATGCAAATCCTGACCGATACAACGGAATGAACGATGTATTCGGGGTTGAGATGAAATGTAGGGAACAGGATTAACGTTTGTTACATGATTCGTTTTCATGCAAGTTAAGGGTTATAAAGAGAGGAAACCGGTCTTATCGAAAGCTGGAACAGTCATGTCTTGTTACGAATTCCATGACCGATAAATCGAATGTATCGATTGAGTCCGCAGGCTGAGAAAGGCAGGGATTGCTAACTGATGTTGCTACGCGCTTGGTGTGTTTTGTAGGGTTCAAAATGATAGTGGATGAACGTGTAGAACGCTATAGTATTCTTATTTAGATGTGTATTCATGACCGATAATCGAATCGATCGATGAGTCCGGCGCTTGCTAGATACGTGCGAACAGAGGACTGGCTATTCAATTGTTACAAATGCGCTTTACAGTAAGGTAGATTAATAAAGACGGGAACCGCTGTTATCAGACTGCTAAAAAGTATGCCTTGTGTCATGACCATGACCAGATAATCGAATGTTATTGCGACTGCAAACCTGCAGGTTTGGAAGGAAATGGTGAACACAATTTTATGAATATTTCGCTGCATGCTGGGGTTACAGCATAAACATGAAGGTTAATCGAAGGCTGGAAAAGTATGCCTTATTTAGATCACCCGTGACTGATAACAATGTCACGATAGTACCGGCAGGTTGGGATGAAATGCAGAACCGTTTAATTGTTTGTTACTATATCTGCTCTGGGGATGTTGTGTAAGGGTTACTGGAAACATAACCGCTAAAGAACGCTAGCGAAAAGTATGCCTTGTTTGATGCATTTGCGACCGATAATCGAAATGTGACGATGAGTCTGGCAGGCTACGAGAGATGAATGTAGGGACCGGTTACCAGATTGTTACGATTCGTTTTTCATGCGTTGCTGTGTGGCATAATAAAGAGAGAACCGGTTTACTGAAAGCTATGAATGTATGTCTTGTTTACATGTAATTCATGACCGGATAATCGACGTGACGACAGAGTCCGCGCTGGGATGAAAGACCGGGTTAATCGATTGTTGCATGATGCGTTTGGTATGTTTGTGGCGGGTTGGCCAGCTACAGGAACCGGTTAATCGGGGAACGCACATGCGCATGCCTTGTTTAGACGTAACGTACACCGGATAATCGAATGTGACGATGAGTCCGGCAGGTTTGGATGAATGTAGGGACTGCCAATCGCTCCGTTTGTTGGCGATACTTTGCCATGTTGCGTGTGGGAGCGGTTAATAAAGACTAAACTGCTAAACGAACGCTGCGAAAAAGCCTGGTTTGTTTTGATGACGGCGACCGACACCGAATGACGATGAATCCGCAGGCGAGATGAATGTAGGACCGCTAATCGATTGTTACGATTCGTTTGGCATGTTGTGTAAGGTGTTAATAAAGACAGAAACCGGTTTATCGAACGCTATGAAAAGTATGTCTTGTTTACATGCAATTCATGACCGGATAATCGAATGTGACGATGAGTCCGGCAGGTTGGGATGAATGTAGGGACCGATTAATCTATTGTAACGATGCGTTTGGCATGTTGTGTTAGGGTTAATAAAGACAGGAACCGGTTAATCGAACGCTATGAAAAGTATGCCTTGTTTTGATGCAATTCATGAACGGATAATTGAATGTTACGATGAGTTCGTCATGTTTCGTTCAATGTAGGGATCGGTTAGTCGAATGTTTGGCATGTTGTGTTAGGGTTAATAAAGGTAGGAACTGGTTAATCGAATGCCATGATAAGTATGGCTTGTTTTGATGCAATTCATAACCGGTTAATCGAATGTTACGATGAGTTCGGCATGTTTTGATCAATGTAGGGACCGATTAATCTATTGTAACGATGCATTTGGCATGTTGTGTTAGAGTTAATAAAGGCAGGATCCTGTTAATCGAATGCTATGATAAGAATGGCTTGTTTTTATGCAATTCATGACCGGTTAATCGAATGTTACGATGAGTTCGGCATGTTGTGATCAATGTTGGGACTGGTTAATCGAATGTCACTATGAGTTTGGCATGTTGGTTAGGGTTAATAAAGATAGGAACCGGTTAATCGAATGCTATGATTAGTATGGCTTATATAAGATCGAAATATAGGAGCCATTTGTTTCAACAAGAAACAATTGACAATGATTTTAAGATATAATTAACCTGTTGCTATCAGCAGGAATTTAATAATATGCAAGTACATTTTTCATTTGAATATAATACACTTAAATTAAAAATTTTTTTTATTTCCATTTATTCATTTATTAAATTTTATGATTTCGATAATTCGAGTTTTCGATAATTCGAGTTTTCGATAGTTCGAGGTAGGCCCGGTCCCGTCCACTTCGAATTATCGAGACTCTGCTGTAAACACATTCCAACTAGATCAAACCTAGAGTTTCAAGAATATTTAAAACTGATGTTTATGATCCAGATGGAACTCTGCCTAGAGAGTAAAATGTCTAGTAAATCTTAAAATAACTCAAGATTTTCATGGTCACTTTCAAAAACTGTTAGAATTTAAACATTTGCTAACTCTTTTCATCAAAAATGGCTGCTTCTTTGACTAATTAATCTAAAATAAATTATAAACAAATGTATATTTCATTTTAGTTTCCATTATAAACTCTTTATTATTTTAAAACCAAAATCCACATGTTTCTTGAATTTAGTTAAAATAACTTTTTAGAAAGCAGCAAATACTTAATTATTTATTCACTACTTTAATTAAAAAGCGTTGAAATTTAACTCGCATATTTTATGTAAGATGCATAATGTAGTAATTGTTTTTTTTAACTTACACAAAATACATAATGTATAAATATCAAATTACACCCCAGTGCATGTATTTTATATGAATAGAGTTGCAATTAATTGCAAAAACCCATTTTGGCTATTATCGGGCAATTACCTAGGTATTTTACATAGTGGACTCCACTCTTTTTAGGAATCTCTTGTTTAAATTTATAATTTTACTTTAGAATTAGATGGTCAGATGACGAGGACAACACCCCCTCTCCAAGTTTCCGCACCACACCAGCGGGAGGGAATTTGACCCCTTTGGCCCCTTACTTATGATTTAACGTCCAACACATAAGCATTATTTTATTTTAAAACAGAAGATAAATGATAATTTTAAAAATAAAGGAAAAAAGTAAGAAGAAAGTTAATAATATTTATGATAATACTAAACATAATTGAACAATATAAAAAAGAGAAAAACAAAAAAGCAAAAAACAAAATAATAGTTGATCACGTATTTAAAATGCACAAAAACAACAAGTATACATGCAAGAGAAAGAACTCTTTGTTGTTCAATGACAAAAAATAAAATGATAATAATAAAAGCTGTTTAGTTCTGAGTCGTGTATCTAAAGTCCTTTGTGCATCAAAGCCCTTACTATAATATCGGTTAAGTGGTGCTATGCTTATTTTCAAATCTAAAAGATTACTTATTGCAAGTTTCAATTTGAACATATTTACAGGTTGCCCAATACAGTAAAACCTGTACTGAATGGATTCTAAAGCCGGCAATTAATCTGTATTCCACTCCATTCCATTTGTCCCAACACTAGTTTTTTTTCTTCCACCATTCAAGTCGAAAAATCAGGCACGTAATTTATTTAAAGCTCTGTAACGTCAGAATCAGAAATAGCCAAGTTTATATCAAAAATAGATTTATTACCTATTAACGAAAGAAGTCTTAGCACAGTATTTAAGATATATAAGATTGAAGACTGAAAACGGTTCGTTACAGTCTTAATACTCCCTGCTGGGGAAACTTTGCGGAGGTTTTAACGAAGAACAGTTCTTAGAGTCCTTTTAATAAGCATGACAGTATCTTACCATCATGGGTCAGTGCACTCCCAAAAAAATGATGATGGAAAGATGTCCATACATTTCCGGATCTTGATGCAGATGAAACTCATATGATTATTTGCAAACCAACATAAAAATATTAAAAATATATTACACGTTTCTTTCAACTCAAATGAGTGCACGAGTGCAAGATATGAATAAATTCAAACTATAACGTAATATGAAATTTGAAAATCCTAATTTCTTTGTATACATAAACACATTCTTTAACGTAGGACTACGTTCCTCCCGTTAGGGTCTCAGTGTTAAGAATTCGATAAATTTCTTTAAATAGTAAGCAAATGCATATTTAATAATCAAAGATAAATTAAAACTAAGCTTACCTTGAGCAGGTTGTTTTATAGTTTTTATTTTAACATGAAGACGAACACTATCACACAAAACACAACAAGAAGAAAGCACACATTAGCATAGCATTACATTGCATAACGTTTTTCTCACATGCGCAGTGGATAGCGCTTGCAGCGCCCTCTTTTCTAATTACAACACTCGGTGTAGCGTGACTCTCTGCTACACGGTAATTCAAATACAAATGTAAGGCTGACATCTACCTGATGTCTGGATTTGGATGAAATGATCAATAAATACTGGATAGGCAAGGATGTGGCACATAAAAGACATTTAATTACGGACAAACACAACACACAACGTTACATTGAGAAGTTACAAGTACATCTGCTTAGTGAAAACAGAATATCAACAGCTGACGTCAGTTTAGGTTGGCTCTGATTGGTTGGTGAGGTGATGCCATTCGCAACATCCTCCCCTCTTTCTGAAGACCTGAATAGCTATTCAAAAACTTCACTTAGAGTCACTAAATTCAGTCTCTTAGGTCTCTTTATGGCACGACCACATCAGGTCATTTGAGGTTGGTTAGTCTTTGAAGGCTCAGGAATCGGAGATTTGGAAGAAGTCTCTGGAATCGGAAATTTCACAGGAGTCCCTGGATTAGAAGAGTTCACAGACAGTTTGGTAAGTTGAACTTTCTGGAGTGTTAAACTTTCCAAGTCATTTCCACTAAGCTCAGCGGAAACATACGTTGGATTGCACGAATTGAAGTACAAGACTGAGTCTTTACTTTTACAGTTCTCGCTAGTCTATCCCTTCATGGAATCAGTTCTTTCACTCGATGTTAGGAAAGAGGGTCTTTATTTCTTTAATTCTATTCGATACAAAAACTGACCATCCCCTTTTTTCCCACAACCAATACAATGCAACCATGGAATCACTCCAAAAAATGGTTTCCATTTCAGTAATATTAAGTGCTTGCTGTACCGAATGTGCCAACCTGGCACCAATACAGCATGCCATCAGCTCTTATCTGGGGATAGTCACCTGCTTTAAAAGAGTCACTCTTGATTTTGCTCTGACAAGTACAACTTTTACACCTTGGGATGTGTCTGAGAAATACGCAAGTTGCATATGCTTCTTTGCAGGCACATGTTCGAGCAAGTGTGAAAGTGCCGCAGCTAACAAGAAAGGACTCGATGATATACGAAAGACTACTTGACAATGTCGATATACAATTTGTAAAGTCAATATACAATTTGTAGGGTAAAAGAATTTCAAAAAATCTCTATGCTCAAGAGCAACTCCCAACTGAAGGAACGCCTTTTCAATATCGGCAGAAATACTGATCGGATAACTTCGAAACATATCAATGATATCCGGTATTTGTTCAATTAAATTTGGACTTTTATACAATAAGTCATTTAGTGAACTCTTTCCAGTTTCACGAGGCGACGCGTCAAAAACTGGTCTTATTTTGATGGTGATACTATCGGTTTTAACACGCGGTCGATGTAGCAAAAAATGAGAAGTTTCGCTTTCGCCTTCAATTTTTTCTATAATTTTTAATTCCTCCCATTCTTTAAATACCTCTTTATAATCTTCTTTAGAAGCCCATTCCTTTGCGCGCGTTCGCACAATTTTTAATGCCGCTTCCATGTCAATTCTTTGTTGGAAGGCAACTCAATTACATCCGATTTAAAAGGGAAACAAAGTTCGTATCTACCGTCCGGCAGAATTTTCATACTGTTTTTAAATTCCTCAATCACTTTTAAATGTTCATTATTTTCATTTTATCTTTGAATTGGATAAACAATTCCAGTGCTTTCGAGACACCATAACTCATTGCTCGGCTTGTGGCGTTAAGCCCGAGTTTCGATATGCGTGTTCTTTTTTGAGTCAGTCATTATCAGTCTCTTTTTGCATTTCTCAATTATTTGTTTCATGAATAACAATACGACACATAGAAACTTACGAACACGTATTTCACACAGTTGAATATTTAGCATAATCACATTTTAAATCGGCACGTTTACCGATTCCATTAGTACGACCTCAGTCGTCCAGACTGAGAACAATTGTATTGGACGTTTTATTATACCTGTGGATGTTTTTATTGTGGCAGATCTTACTTTAGAGTCACGTCCTTTGTGAACATCAATTACTTTTCCAAGCTTCCATAGTTGCCTTAGGACCTTCTCCTCACCTATTAAAACTATATCATTGACTTTAAATTCAGTTTTCACATTTGCATTTTTGTTCAAATTTGCACCTTTTAACTGAAGAAGATATTCCATCATCCACCTTTTCCAAAAATTATTTAGTATCTTTTCTCGATAAAGATATCTTTTGATTAATTCTTTCTTACCTTTAATACTTTACCTTAATAATTCAATATTTCTCTTGCCTGACCAATTTGGTAAGGCAGTTAATCTTCTTCCAGTTAAAAAGTTGGCAGGAGTGAGAGGGAATGGTTCATTATAAACATATGTTAATGGACGTGATTTGATTATAGCTTCTACTTCCGCCAAAACAGTTTGCAATTCCTCAAAGGAAACTAATGCCCTTCCTAAAATTTTCCTTAATGCAATTTTTGTTATTTGAACCATTCGTTCCCAGTAATCCCCCACCATGCAACACGCTCAACAATGTACTGCCATTTTATACCTTTTTTACCAAAATAATTTTGTGATTCTGCTTCACAAATATTCATGCAGTATTTTGAGTTCAATGTCCGCACTTTTGAATGCCATTGCATTGCCAGAGTTCACCGTGTGACAAATTCCTCTCCTGGAAATAAACCTACAGAAGGCAAATAAGAAGTGTTCGGTGCTCAAGCTGGACACCACTTCGAGATGAATCGCACGAGTGACTGCACACGTAAATAAGACTATGTACGCCTTGTCAGTATTTCTGGTGTAGATGGTACCGGCAAAGTCAATTCCTACATTCTCAAATGGATATCTTGCTTGGATTCTATTTACCGGCAATGGGGCCACTATCTGGTTCCCAGGCCTTACCTTAATTTTTTTCAAATAAGGCATTTATTCAGACAAGATTTCACAGTCTGTCTTCCATACAGAATCGAGTAATTTTCCCTAATTTGAGTGAGGGTTTCAGATACACCAGCATGATGCAGTCTCTGATACTCTCTCATTATCAGGAGTTGAGATAATCTGGATTTAGTGGGGAGAATCGGTGGGTGTTTATCATAGAAGTTAAAGTCCGATTTAGCACAATAGTCCATCTTCAGTCATCATAGGATTTAGACTGAAGAGTTTGGAACTTCGAGTAACGGATTTATGATATTTTATCTCTTCGTATTCTGTCTCAAATTCAGTTTGCTGGACACACCGAACCCAATATTTTTCGGCGTTGATTAGTTCATTTGCAGTTAAGTTGCCTATGGCCTTTTCTCTGTTATGTCTGCAATTATTCGCGAATCTTAAAACGTACGAGTTTATCCTTATAACCTTATCCAAGTCGCTATAATTATCAAGATTCAGCAAAGGCTGAAAAGGTTCAATGTTATTTTGAAAAGTTGCAACTATCTTTCGTCTTTCTTCTTCAATGCAATTTAACTCAGTACCAACTATATCACTTGATTTATTACACGGGACATTTATTTGTAAAAGCCATTGTGGTCCTGAAAACCAAATTTCATCATTCACTTGAGCACTTATTCCTCTATTGAGTTTGTCTGCGGGATTGTCTTTTCCAGCGCAATGATGCCACCGATTTGGATTTGTCTTCTCCTTAATTTCGGACACACGATTTCGAACAAACTGCTTCCAATCATCGGTCTTCCCCTTGATACAGTGGATGTATCTCTGGGAATAGCTCCAATAGAATATGTTTTCTCTTTTTAACATGGGGAAATGTCCTGTCCCATTCTCGCTGAAATCAAGGCGCCTAATAATTCTAATCTAGGCAGCGTGAGTTTCTTTAAAGGGGCCAAACGAGATTTTGATATTATAACGCTTGTAACATATCTGTCTGTATATTTTATTCGGGAATAAGCTACATATCCATAGCACTTAAGACTTAGCGTCTGAAAATAAATGGAGCTCTACTGACTCCCACTTAACCTCATTGAAATACAGCCTAGGGATTTCATATTTTCTTAATACTCCTATTTCATTCAACCACTCTATAAATGTGGCCTTTATTTCACTGGTAACACATTCATCCCTTGGTATGCCCAACTCCCATATTGTTTGTAGTAACAGTTTCATTCTCACGGTAAAAGGGTTCATTATGTCGATAGGATCAAAGAGCATACCATGGGTCGACAAAATAATTATCTTCGTGACTATCACGATATTCCTCAGCTTCTCAAATTGTTTGATGTCAAATGTCAAGTTGTTATTCATATTGTCCCATATGATTCCCAGAATCTTTAATGGTGCACCTAGTTCTTCCGATGTTTTCCGGCAATCAACATTAGCACGTTTCCAAGCTTCATTTAGAATTGGTGAATTTGTTTCCCATCTTCGAAGATTCATACTAGCCTCACTATGTAAGTAAATCATTTCATTGCTTAATTGTATGGCTTCCGTAATGTCGGAGGTGCCATTTATGAGGTCTTCAACGTAGAGTTCTTTCAGCATTTCGCATGCTTTTGCATATTCCTTATACTTTGATGATGCATCGAAGACTATCCTTACCTTTGTACTATCTTTTTGCTCGCGTACTACAGCGTGATGTGGAAGAAAATACTGTTGATATTTTGATCTGAATTCATTTGTACGCATTCCACAATACCATTTTCCTGTCACACTCTCAAAATTTTTAAATTATTATGTACTTTAAAAATTAATTCACATGAAGTTTTAATTTATTTCAACATATACTCTGCATTGCTAAATTTAACTGCCACAAAAAGCCGTGTACTATTTTATTTCTTTGTTTAAAATCCTAGGTTTAAGAAAACACAATTTAGAAATTCTCCCTCGTGTTGTTAGATTTCTATCTCCCCCCCCCCTTTTCCCAGCTGCCTTTTCATTTTGCACGTGTGAATTTCTAGTTTCAGGCATTCACGTTTGACCATTAAAAACATCTGGATACGAGAAGGTCTCTAAAGGCTCGGAACCACGATCAGATAATCCCCGAGCTACTCGCGTCGTAAGGGGTTTGTGGTTAGTCTGAATTGGAGCAGATGCGCCATTCCCACGACGCGTAACTTGGAAAACTTTCTTCGCGCCGTCTGGCCAGTGAACCGCTTTTGGTCAAACCTCTCAACACTCTACAGGTCAGCAGCAGCAGTTTACGAGAGTTTGCCTTCGCTCTGTTTCTCACCAAGCGCGCGCCTGGGGCCCCCGAGAAGAAAAGGGCCCCGACGGTATCATTTCAATTTTGAATAATATTTAATAGTAAGCATTTCATCGAATTTTATGAGCTCACTGAGCTCCAAAAAGGAAACAAAATTTCATAAAAATTCGAAATATTTTTGGGTACTGAAGTTTAGTGTTACATTTATAGCTTTATTAATTACAATGCAGGTCTTTTCGTTTGATTTGAAAATAATGTTTTCGAAATGTGAAAAAAAATTTGCTTCTTTAAATTCATACTCAACAGAAAGAGTAAATGTGTTCGTCAGTGTCCTATTCTCATTTGTTATATTTGCAAAGATTGTGACTACCAATATAATTAATAATATATAATACCAATTTATTTCCTTATATTTAATTCAATAAAAATAGGATATGGCGTACAAGAAATGAAATTGTTGTTATAACAATGCATCTGAAGCGTTGCTATTAAAGCATGCCCTATTTAATATCCAACACAATTTTCATGTAAAAATAACAAGAAATTAATAGTCTATTTAAATCTTATAATTCCAACAACTGACCGTTTTTTGATGACAATATATTTTTAAATATTTATTATCTTAAAAAATATGTATTTCTCGTATTCTGTATTTCTCGATTTCTTGCGTTTTCATTTTTTAAACTAAAATAAAAATGTTAATTATCTGTCTTGAAAAGAGAGTCAAGAATTATTGTTAAGTTCAATTCCCTGAATTTCTGCAATGGCTTATTTAATATTATTACGTCTCTATATATATGAAACATGAAGAACTAAAGAACATTTGAACTTGACATTTAGTTTATAAGAAGTCATAATCGCTTTCTTTCGATGCAATGAGTATAAAATTTTTATAAATTTAAACTTTGTCGCTTTACAAGGTATTTAATAAACATGCAGCATTTCATCAAACTTAAAAAATAATTTACCGTTTAGAATTAATATATAATTTTAATTCTAATCAATTCTTAAAGCATCATGTTGATGTTTTATGTGCTTGTATTTGACCATTTGCTCGTTTTTATTAAAATCAGGTTCATGTTCTATTATAATTTATCTACGAGATTTTTTAAGTTTGGCGATTTTCTTAGTGTATGAGAAAGGTATTTTAAACTTATAATGTATTATTTAAAAAAAGCTATCTGGTTCTTTAACGTATAGTAAAATAATCCGAAAAAGTCTCAGAATGAGTTTGATTTCTTATTAATCTTCAATTTAAAAATATGCTGATAAAAATGGCTTGGAGCATTTTTTTTCTTTGTTGCATGAATTCATGCCTCAAGAATTTTTTAAAACTTATAAAATGGCGAGACAAAACGGTTTATAACACTTTGCTTCTTCAATGAAAAGAGGCATAGATAGTATGCTGATTTGAAAATTTAATAGAAAAAGTCCAGCTTCCTTTTATTCGATAATAATTAAATTTTGATTTACCATGCAAATTTCGAAATCTTTATTAATTAAGATGTAAATTAAATATACTGATTATAAAGTTACATAACGTAGCAATTATAAAATGAAAATTTATCAATAAAAATGTAGTTATTTTCATTGAAAGTATGCATTCGAAACTGCTAAAAAACTAAGACGCGAGAACAGAGTACAAACTACAACAGGCCACGCGAACGGATCGCGTCTTTGATGTTTACCGCCAGAAGTTGGGAAACCACAGATGCTCTTACAAGCCCCCGAGCGACATCGAACCTACCTGTCCCCATGGCGGGAAGTAACGCGCACCGCAGACGAAATCTGTGGTTTATCTGATCGTGGGTCCGAGGCTTAACTAACGATTCTGTCCTCCTTTCACTTTTATGATAAGGTCTGTCTTTGTTACAAGATTAGACCTCCCATGTGTTTTCCTGTCAAGGAGAATTTCACTCTGTCGTCCAGCTGCTCAGTACTGGACACATCCTGTGGTCCTTTGACCATTTTTTGATCCAAATCAGATGATAGATGGCGCTTTTTCTGAGTCTTGGAATGGTGTTAGCGAGGGACTTGGCATGGATTCTAAATTCAATTTTGAATGTTGATTTTCTGCCAAAACAAAGGATAATTAAAAGTTAAACTTCAGACTTACCGGATGTGTATCCAGAGTTTAATGTAAGATAAGTTTCACTTGTTGACTTTTACAGTAATAAATCAGCGGGAGTAATTAGAACCAGTGGCGAATCCAGGGGGGGGCTATCGGGCTGCAGCCCCCCCCACAGCTAAACCAAAATTCTTGATTTAATTTAAAATAACTACAACTGTTTGATCTTAATTTTCGTTTTAAAAGAATAGTAATAAAATCGTGACAACATTGCTTTCTGACTTGACAGGCTCGAAAAATTTCCTACTTTTCTAGTCATCCCACTTGCACTTGTAGCGTTGGCGCGGTCGAAAACATTTTTTGGTCAGCTATTTCATTGAATTTTTTATTAAATTATCGAAAGTATTGTATTGTTCTTTATTATTCTTATTGTCAGGAGAGGAAAGCCTGTAAAGTTAAAGTGTTTTGGTTTATATAAGCCATGAGGTTTGACATTCGTCACTACGATACAAAATTTTTATGACCTCAGCCCCCCCCCCCTCCAGATCCGAATCCTGGATTCGCCACTGATTAGAACACATTTGTAATGCATTAAAATTTTAGGTGTATTATTGAGAAGCATATCTTATAGTCTGATGGAATTTAGCAATAGATTTTGATAAATTGGTTGTATTTTGCAAACATGCGTCAAGATGATTTCATGTATGTCGTTAGTTAGAAAGTTTGATTTGTATCTAGAAGTGTTAAAATGCTTGCCAATAATGCATCTTTGCCTCACTAAATTACATGAGTTGACAATTTCTGGCATTGATTTGATAGCATAACATTTATCTGACTTACATTTATTTACACATTACAAATTGTTGCTAAGTTATGTGGCAAGGATGAAATGAATGTCTATTAAGGTGGGGCCCCCTTTTGAATTAGAAATTTAATATTGCATTTTATTACTCATTAATCAAGAGTCTTAAGTGCATGGTTTCCAGTGTCTAATAATCAATAAACGTTTAGACTTTGAAAACCTAAATATGTGTATGTCATTCTTTGTGCATGCTGAGATTTGAAGTGTGTATCCATGAATCTGGTGTTCTCTTTTTAACTCTAAAATTGAACCTGGGTATTGTTTAGAAAAAAGGGTTATGGAACGCAACATTGATTAAAATCTTTACTGAGTTTAAATTTCTAAAGAGTATAACAAATTGCTTTTCAAAAGTAGTGGTTATTATTGGAAACAGTGTTTATATTGGGCAATTGAACTTGTGTATTAATTACTACCAAGATAGTTATTAACTAATATTCAACACCACACCATCCCTTCCTAAGTGTTCCTAATCCAGTTCTCTCCAGTGTTTCCTACTGATGTCCTTTAAAAATAATTCCTTGTTTTTCTCTAAAGTTTTGTTTAAACTGAATAAACGACGTTTTGCCATTTCATAATTATTGTTTAATTCCTTACTATCCTCGTTCCACAACAATCGAGTTTCATATCTTTTGTTTGTATATGTCGTATTTTGTTCAAACGATGTTAAAATTTCTTTATTCGACATAGACACCTCTTTATCCGAATTTATCCCAATTGTTTCTAATAACTACAAATATTTTACCCTATCAAAGTATAACTCTTAATTCTCGGCGATTAAATGATTAGCAGATATATCCTTACAATCAATTTCCACCTCCTTTCCCTGCAATAAATATACGAAAATACTATCAGCTGCAATTAATCTTTTGCTAATTCTTATGTTCCTTTCACCTAAAATTTCTGAAATGTAATCCGAACCAATCAAAACATGAATCCTCGGAGGTACTATTATCTGCTAACTCCATTCCTTTTTCCAAAGCACTGTTTCTAATAAACTGCGATGGAATCCGAATTTTTGCAGAAGTGATCGAATCAATAACAACCGCTTGTATTTTAATATTCCGATAAGAGTGTTGCACATTTTGCGAAGTTATTTCCACTAAATCATAAATGCGTTTCTCAGTGGTTTCACTCACAAACGTATAAATAACTAACGCCTCTGTAACCTTCAAATCCAATAGCTCAACTACTTCTCTCAAGATAAGAGATTTATTTGCTCCCCCATCTAACATACAACGCAATTGAACATTCTTTGCTGGTTTTGTTTAGACTAAAGCCGAAAATGTTTGTAATAAAATCGAACCGGAAACGTTATTTTTTCTTTTGTTTTCTTTAGGAGAAAGAGAAAACATAGTTGCAGTAGAATTATCGTTTTCTCTGGGGATTAAATTCCCTGCCTCAACTGGCGCCGAAACATTCTTACTTTCGCTTTGCTCATTTTCGAAAATTAAAGAAATATGTGAAAAGGAACCACAGTATTTACATTTTTGATAATTGCTATTACAGAATTTTCTTATATGATTTTGAAAACAGATGAAACATTTCCCTTTAGCCATTAACGATTTTTTTTTCTTTTCATAAATACTTTGTGAGCAATCATGAGTCATATGATTTTTGCTGGCAGAAAATACATTTTTGATTACTCATCAATCTGTAAGCTGAAAGAAGGATTAAGTTTCTCTTTGGATTAAACTTCCGGTTTGATTTATGATTATGCTATGATAATACGAATTCTTCTCATCTACTAAAACAGCCGCGCTAGATTTTTTAGAATGATTACTGAATAATCATTCCTTTTAGTATTCTTTAGACAGTCTGGTTAGAAATTTTGCAATGATGGTGTAAAAACCACATATCAAATTTCATTCATGTAACTCCAACCGTTCTTGAATTATCCGTGCGACATAATTTCAAAAAAGTCTTTTTTTCGTACTCGGAAATATCTAAAAATTGGAGATGCATCAAAATCTCGAGGTCGACTTTTTCATCACGATTGCAATACTTCTTGGCATGCAATGAAAATGTTTGATATTAGAATGCAAACTTTTTTTGCTACGTTCAGCTGTTTTCTATTACATGATCAGGGGTGGCGCCAGAGGGGGGACCGGAGGGGTCAGGGCCCCCCGTCGAGGGATGCTGTGCCCCCCCCCCCTGGCGGGGAAAAATTTTGTATCCCGTCGAGTAAAATTTTTGTACGGGGTATTCAACTGCAGTTGATAAATAATAATCTGGGGAGAATATGAGACCAATTTCATTACACACGTCCCCCTGTCGGGGAGATCGTGTCCCCCGTCGGTAAAATCGGGACCCCCGTCGGGGAAACTCTAGCGCCATTCCTGTATATGATAACGACACGAAACAATTACTCTGAGATACAATTCGACATTCTATCCGCTAGCATTGTGATGACGATAAATTTAGAAGACCTGCCTGAGGGTCTTCGAGCAATATCGGATAAAAAAAAATTCACTGAAGACACGAACTGCCTTTTTATAAAACTCTTTACGTGTTTGTAAAGATAGAATTTTGTAATCGATTTGTCACTCACTTTCTCATGCGCTAGTTTTGAAAGTTTGTACACTTATGAGTTACGGATGCCAGAAGCAATATACCTATGTTTATTGTAGGGTGTTATGTTTATGTAGGGTGTTTCATAAGAACGTGGCCAAACTTTAAGGATAGGTCAGGCGTAATGAAACAAGCTATTTTTGCAATAGAACATGGGGTTGGAAATGTAAAGGAAATTCGCTACAAGGGGCTCTTCCCTAGAGGAGTAAAAAGAAAGGATACACCAGATGAAATGTGGTCCCCATATGGGCTACACTTTCTTCATTGTGTATTTAATATTCTCAAAATTAAAAAAAAAAAAATGGGAACCTTACTTTCAGATACGCCATCGTTAATGCATCTGCCATCAAATGACGGCTTTCGCTATTCTGTGATATAATACTATGATTATGCAAATAAAAGATTTCAAAACTAACCCCTTTACAGTTTTGCTCGAGCTGCACTCGTGTATGGAATTACGTCAATTTTAAAGTTATTGGCTAAAATTAATTCATGGACGTCATAACTTGATACAAAAATAACCGGCAATCCATTATCATCTCAGATGTCCTATAGACATCAGGGTGGATCGAAAATTCAAAATCGGCGTAGGGTGTAAAAGTTGTCTTTTAAAAGAGAAAATTCTGGAGTAACTGCTGAAGTAAGTAACTTAACTTTACGCATTTTGTGGATTTCATTTAAGTCTAAATTGTTAATTTGATAAATTTCAGATTCAGAAGGAATTATGATGTCGTTTGCATTAAATGTTGACAGTTTACCAATTATAGTATTTTTTCTGGCATGGATAAACTTTATCAGTTTTATTTCCAATTATAGTGTGAAATAATTTTGTGTTTCTAGGATAATTTAAAGATTCATTGATTACATAACCCAATTTATTGTTTTTTGGAACAAAAATTAAATCTGTGTTTTTTGAAAGATTTTTAGGAACCTTTAAATTTATTATTTCTATTGAAAATGGTTGTACTCTAATATTATTAGCTATTTTCACATTATGCTCATGATTAGTTTCTTCGCTGAAGCTAGTTATCTCACCATTTTTGTTGTTTACCTGTTCATCATTGCTTTCATTATCATTTTCAAATACATCACTATCACTATTATCCTCTCTGTTAACATTTATAGGAGGATTTTCCTAAAATTCAAATTTTTGATTTCCTACCAGGAGTTGTTTGTTTAAAGTATCTATTACAACCTTATTTCTCTGCAGAAAATCATATTCAAGAATAGCATGATAGTAAGAATTCCAAGGATTTAATGTAACAAAAAATTGATTTGAGAACCGTTTATTTTTTATTCTGAATTTTAAGTTAATCGCTGACATATATGGAAGAATTGTATTATCGATTGTTTTAATTCGAACAATCCTAGATATATGTTCAACTTTAGTTTTAGTTTTAATTTCCTCAATAATGTGTGGCTGTCTCAAACTTGCGCCTGAATCAATTAAATATTTTAATTGTATATCACAAATCTTTATGTTAACAATTGGAAGATTATTACTGTTATTTGTACATGACATTACTATTTTTATTGTTTGTATTGTCCAATACTTCCTCTTTTTCGTTTTTGTCCTGATTTACCTGTTTAGCTGTGTTATTAATTTTACTTTTTGACTTGTTTGTTTTAGAATTATAGTTTTTGCCCAGATAGAAACTTGCAGCAAGTTTGATTTTTCTTGATATTAGCTTGTCATGACAAACTTAATGTGGCAACTTTGCAGCAAACTTCCTGCAAAGTAACAAAGCATAATCGACCAACCCACTTGCAAAACAAGTTTGCTGTGAAGTTGTTATGACAAACTTCACACCACGATTGCAAAACAAGCTTGCTGCAAAGATGATAACACACTTGCAGATAATCTTTGTCTCTGTTTTAAAAAACGTCCGATTTTTAATAGCATCTCCTTTTTATTAATTCAATAAATCATTGACTTTTATATAAAAAATTTTTTGAAAAATTCTCCATCCTTTTACTAAATATAGAACTCGCACTTTAAAGTATATCGCCTTTTTCTTAATGTTGAAATTTTAAAATTCATAAACAAAATTAAACCTAAGAAACAGTCAACGTTTGTTTAAAAATAATAACTTATATTTTGTCCCATTTTAAAAGAAATTACTTCTGAACCCTAATTTCATAATTTATTCTACTATCAAAACGAAGTTATTAGCGAAAATAGCTCTCTCTTTGATTTCAAATCATGTTCTCAAAACAAAATTTAAAAAATTAATGAAATCAAGAAAACAGTTTAAAATAAATCGTATGCCGATCTATTAGAGCAATCTATCTTCTACTCTCAGAGTCTAGCTGGCCGAGTGGTTAGGACGACAGGTTTGGGAAACGAAATGTCGCGGGTTCGAATCCGAAGTTGTCTTCGTACTCTGTGTTTGCTATAGTTTGAAAGGAGTTTGACGCGGCAAGCTTGTGACCAATTTGATGCGTGGTGACTAACTCGCTTGTGGTAACTTGTCTCAAACTTGTTTCAAGCTTGCACTCTTGCCGTGTCAAATTTATTGCAAGCTTGCAGATTTGCAGAGCAAGATTGCTGCAAACTAAATTGCTGTCTGGGTATTTACTCTTTCATTTTTTGATTTGTTACTCTCCCTTACTAATTCTTTGTCATTTTTATTTTGTTTTTTCCTTGTCTGAGAGAAGCTTTTTTTTGTTGTGTGTTAAATCATAACTCTTTTTTTAAAGATTCCTGCTAAAGAGAAGTCTTTTTATTGAAATTTACAAGAATCCTTTACATGTTTAAATTATCTCTGAAACCCCTATTTAAACCATTCCTAGAATTACCTCTAAAATTTCTTCCAATACTACCCCTATTATTGCTCCTTGACCTGTAAGGGTGAAAATTGCTTGTACGAAAAGGTCTATCTTACATTCTACTACTATTTCCTCAGTTGAAATTTCGCCTCGTATAAAAAAAACCAATTCCTCGCTATGTGATTATACTTTCCACAAATTTGACACTGTACATTGTTTTGAATAGGCTGCCTAGTGCAAGAAGTAGATGGTGACTCGGTTAAATTATTTACCGAAATTTTTTGTGTAGTTACTGCATTTACTTTTCTGATAATTTTAGAATTTGCTTATTAGTGTTTATTTGTTGCGCCAATCTGGTTTATCTAATAATTTGTTATTGCATTACATTCTACATTTTACTCGTTTAATGCACTCTCAATGTTTTCTGCCATAGCTACTACTATCCTAGCTTTTTTTATTTCTATCCTAATGTCTGGTCTCAAAGCCTCAATAAATTTTGATAGTTTCAGTTTTTCTGTTAAATTTATCAAATTCACTTCCTCGATGTTAGTAGGATTAATTAATTTTTCTATGTTGGAACTGACCTGCTCTGCTAAGTTTGAAATTGATTAGCTCACCTTTTGCCTGATATTTTGAAATTCTTTTTGCGCCTCTTCAAAATCTGGGGTTTTTTTTAGAATTTCTCCCTCAGTTTATTTACTAAGATTTCAAAATTATCCATTTCTTCTATCTTCGGATTGCTCACTAAGAACTTTAAAGCATTCTCTTTTAAATTTAGTTTTAGCACTAAAATCTTTTTATTTTCTCTAAATTTTTCTAAACGTGCAATATCATTAAATTGTTTAATGAAAATTTCAAAATTGTCCTTTTTACCTCTAAAGAGAGGAAATTAAACTGTTATTAATATATTGGTCAGTAAGTTTTGGTAATGCTGTTTTTTACTTTTGCTTCCCCCGAAAAAGAATCATGGTTACAGCCTTGAATCATATACTATATTCAGCAATAAACGTGTTAAAGTCATTGCCGACAAATCAATTTGAACTTTCCTGTTTTTAATAATATATAATGTTGTACAGAATATTAACTGATTTTTTAAAAAATGTGGATAAAAATAAGCTTTGTTGATATTTCAGTTGAAGTTTATTGTGTCGATCAAATATTTAATAGCTTAAAATTTAAAAAAAAGCACTATAAAGAATCATTAACTTACTGATTTTGTCTCTTCAAGGGTAATTAAAATTAGTCATTAAAAATTAGTATTTTCATTGTTTAAGGTTTAAGCCTCTTCTATCTAAGAGTATCTTACTGACCTAATTATATATTAAGAAAATAATGAAAGAATAAAATTATTCTAAACAGCAAATATAAATTAAAGAAGATATTGAAATATTATTTAAAATAATTCAGTATATAAGTAAATATAGAGTATATATTCAATATTCAAATATACAAAGTTTTTTGCCTTATATTTTTCTAACATACCTTTAATAAATGTTTAAAAAAATTAAAAAATCAATACGAAAAATAAAAAATCCAAGAAAAACCATAAAACTTGACATAAATAATAAAAGAGGGTGGACTGGATAATTTAATATTATACTGTTTGTAAACTTTTAATTAAGAAATATGGTCAATTTATAGGAAAGTATATTTTTTCTGTCTTAATTTATTTTCAAAGTTACATTTTTAAAATTATGTTGAAATAGCATCTTTTTAAAAAACATTTTATGATATGACACTTATATTTTATTTTCCATGAACTAGTTAATGATTTTTATTTAATATTATTTTGTTTATTTTATTTCTGTAATGTTGCTGGTTTAAAATACATTATTTAAAATTAATATTTTCCTCCTGTAAAACAGCATTTAAACTTAACGATTGTTAGTTGATAATATTTCTTGCATAATAGCTATCTTTTGTAGTTTTGTACACAGGTTCTTTTAAATATATCCCATTTTTCTGTTTCGTGTGTTTTTCGTTGTTTCCTCAATTTTCACTTTTCCGCAATCTCGTGGCTGTTATTCATTACTCTGTTTAATATTTGCCAACCCTGATTTTTCTATTTCAGTTAAATTTATGTATGACTATTGGAGAAAGGGATGCAAAGATCCTTGTTTGCAATATTATGAGAAAATTTAGGATGGATGTGGTAGGAGAAAAATGTAGGAAACTGCCATTTGAAAAAACAGAGACCTACAAATTAATCTTAGATGAGTTTCTTTGTTTTTGTTTCAATTTTTTATGTTGTTAGTTATAATATTTTCAACCAATTTAAGAATTTCATTTGGTTTAATGACCTTAGTTTTTGAGAAAAATCAATCGGTATTAAGATTTATTTCCTTTTTTATTCACTTAAAAATTTCCTCACTTTTTTTAAACTAGGTTTTTGTCACGAATAAATTTAAAATTTTTGTTTTAAATTAATGGTTAGAGATATTAAATTACAAATTTAAATTGAACCTATTAATAATTTTAGCGTGATTAAATTTAAAATTGCGTGAAATGTGACAAACTACAGATCATGAGTGTTATACTATGATTGATTACCCAGAAGTATGGCTTTTATTTAACTGTGCATTTTTTGTTAAAACTATTAGTAGAATAACTGCATGGTTGTGCTCTTAACAAAAATTGGAAAATAACAACTGTTTCGAAAAGAACCTTTAAAGAACAATTCGAATTGTTTAAAAGGGAACAAGAGCAGATATTACGTGTTCACAAAAAAGAACAAATTTTCCCATCTCTACTTTATGGTGTGTAATACATGTCTTTTTTTTTTCTTCCAGAAATGTGCTTCCGAAATTTTAAGGATGTAAAACCTAACATTGTACATGAATCAATGAGTGATTGGCTAATGCAGTCAAAATTTCGAGAGAGCAAGAGGTAAGCATTAATAACACTATTTACAATCAAACTTGGATAATTCGAAGTTTAAGGGACCAGAGAAAAAGTTCGAAATATCCAAAAATTCGAATTTCATATATTCTCTCAAACAGAAGAGATAAATAAAAAAATTAACTCCACGATCAAATATTTAACACGTAAACTTTATCTAAGAATACTGCTACATTTTTTAAAATTAAATCGAACATTTTTAATAATTATTCATCACTTTAAAAAAAAGGCAGATATTTTTAATTGCTTCTGTGAATCTGAAAATGCAGACAGGCTTTGGATGACCAATCAGTAGTGAATACAGTAGGGAGGAGAGAGGGTAACATTAGAGAGATGACAGAAAAATCCTCGGAAATCAAAGCATAGTGACATTCCAACCCTCGCTTTTCTTTTCCTTAGAAAGACCATTAAAATAAATAATGCACCTTAGCTGAGAAAAGTCTCAAGAACAATTTTTACCGTAATATTTTAAGGACAATCGTACGAAAAATTCGAATTATACAAAATAAAATACGAATTAGCCACAATTTTTTAACATTATTTTAATACAAAATTCTAGGGACCGAGCAAAAATTTCGAATTATCCAGAATTTCGAATTAAACAAGTTCGAATTATCCAGAATTGACTGTACTTCCATGAGATTCCATTCCTTACATTTCTCACTCCCTTTACCCTTATGTGGTGATATGTGACATTTTTAATTATATCTTTTTGTTCTTAGATTTAAGAGATTGAAAATAAATTTGTTACTGAATAACCAGAAAATGGTAATATTTCCTGTTTAAAAAATATTACATTGTCTTGAAAAGTGACATGATCAACAAAATTCTTTTTGTGAGAGCTTAATTCAAAATTGCTAACTGTTTGGTTGTCTAAACTTCAATAGTTTTTAAAGGATTGGCAAATTCATTAAATTATACCATATTTTTAAAACAATTCCTTTCTTTTTGCAGAAAGAAAAGATCAGAGACAAGAGCAAGGGAAAATTGGACTGAAATGTTGCCTCAATTGTAACTGATGTAAAATAAATTAATATTAAATGTTTATTGTGTGACTATTTGTTGTTAATTGTACTGAAATGTTGCCTAAATTGTAACTGATGTAAAATAAATTAATATTAAATGTTTATTGTGTGACTATTTATTATTAACTGTGCTTTGAAATTACAAAGAATTTGGTTATGCAAGATCAAAACAATAGACGTAAGAACTTTTTTATATCCTAAAAATTTCAGATGGCAAATTAGGTGACCTTTTTCTATTTTTTACAGAATTAAATTAATTATTTTTATTTAAATGTAAATAACACGCAGGCTGAATATATTATGGATGACACAATAGCTGGTGATGAAGATTTATATTTTGCTATGTAAAAACTAGACTTGCATTTGATGAAAAACAATATGGAGGAAAAATTGAAATGTAAGGGGTGGTAAATGAAGCCTGCAGAGAAGCATGATCAAAATTTAATTTATGATTACTGCTCTTAAAATTTGCACAAGTCTGATCAATTAACTTAATTTACGGATAAAACAGGATACCTACAAACTTCCAAATAATAATTATTTTACTCTTCAAAATATAGTTCTTTTACATTAGTGAATATTTATTTTTGGAACTAAAAGACTAATTTATCAATAAAATAGAAATTTAAACAATTTTGGAACCTGGCTTGGTCCACCTTTCTCCTATATGAGATCTGTGCTAATAGTTGAAAATCAAAGTTCTAATAAAATTTCCTGAACTTTTCTCAAAATTATTAAAGGATTTTGATGTATTTTAATTATAAATTTTCAGAACTATCTCATTAACTTGTCTGAAAATTAAGTAATTATAAAAATATCAAATGTTAACAAAAATTTTCATTAGTGAATTGTAAAATTTTTTCAACACCTCATGAATTAGTCATTAACTAATTTGAAGAAATTCTAGATCAATCTAAAAAAATTTTAAAATTCCATTATAAGACAGATTTTCTTAATTTTTATTAAAATTGTTTAGTTTTAAATATTATAAAATTTTAAGTAATTGAATATTGTAAAAACTTATGACAGTTTTAAAGTATAAAATTCAGCAATGCTTTGTAGACTCGAAAAGAAAAGCCTGAAACAAGCTTATAAAAGGCTGGGGAAAAAAGGTTAAAAGGAAGCCTAAAACTAGCTTATAAAAAGCATGAAAGAAGGTAAAAGAAAAGCCTGAAAAAAGGTAAAAGAAAAACCTGAAAAAAGGTTAGAAAAAGGTCTAAAACAAACGTATAAAAAGTCTGAAAAAAGGTAAAAGACAAGCTTAGAAAAAGGTCTAAAACAACCTTTTGAAATGCTTGAAACAAGCTTGAGGAAAGCCTGAGACAAGGTTAGAAGAAGGTCTAAAACAAGAGTGAAAAAAGGTAAAAGACAAGCTTAGGGAAAGGTCTAAAACAATCTTTTGAAAGGCTTGAAGCAAGCTTGAGGAAAGCCTGAAACAAGCTTGTAATAAAAGCTTGGGGAAATCTTACTAAAAACCTTACAGAAAACCTTGTTTCTTGTTGACTAGCTAACCTTTCCGCTACCTTGCTGAAAAGGTTCAACCCTTGTCATGGAAACCTTTGTGACAACCCTTTACCCTTGCCGACGACAAGGTTCCCAAAACCTTTTAGACAAGCTTTCTTTGCTATGTGGGCTGGAGCTATGAGCTTTAAATACATCATTTACTGCTCTTTGTCGTGTGCATCAAATATTTGTAAAATATTTAATTCGAAATTTTAGAAATCATTTATGAAATATTGTTGGCAATGTTACAAAAATTCTTCAAACCTACAATTCTCGACTTAGTAGTAATTAAAATTAGTTTTGTCGCGGCACCATTATATTAGTTTGGGATGACTTTCAAAGGAGACAAAGAACCAAATTATGTGGGATTAGTAAAATCTTTGTATACCCTAATTGATAACCATCTTTGAATATTACCGGGAACATTTGGCCATAGTGGAAAAAAAACCTAGAAAGGAATACATAGAATTTGCACTAAAGACAAGAGATTTGAGTTCTTGATTAACTGAACTTTAATTTATGATATTAAAAACATTGCCAACTTCAACAATTAGCTACTCTTGATTATTCAAAAGAATACAAAAACATAATATTCAAGATTTTGTCGATCAGAGAACTTCTAATAAAATTAATTTAGAAACATGTTATTCAATTGTTAAAATCGCTTTCTGAAAATGAAATACAAGCGCTACAAAGGGGTCAAAGAAACTTTCATAAAATTCTCTATCAAAATTTTAGAATATAAAAAGAAACAAATCATAATAACATTATATAAATAAAACACCCCGTGAGCTCTAGTGATTAGGCTTAGCTAGCTAGCCTACAATTCACATCACTTGTCTGATGGTAAAGGATCGAAACTTTAAATCAATAGGCCGAAGCATTCGATGAACATCCACAACCGTTACTGGACTGAGTTCATGAAAGTTTTAGTGTTGTAAAGCAACTAGTCACGAAGTCCACCAATTCGACACAATTATATATTACGGATTTTGATTCATCTTCTTCGTGAATTCTGAGGAAAATAGATGAAAGTTCAACAATTGCTTATGAACAATCCTATCAGACTTCTCTACATATAGACGCAACAGTTTTTTTTTGTCTAAAGTTTACTTACTGCTGATTGTTGCTCGAAACGTCCATCACTCACACGCTCATCGTTGTCGGAGTATAAGAATCAAATTCACATATTACTTCATCAAAAGTTGTTGTTATGGCATCGCCCTTCTCGCGTCATCGGTACGTCTGCAAGGAGGAGATCCGAATATCAAAATCCCGGCATCCCGGACCCCGCAGACGCAACACGTCTTGTTTCAGTGTCAGACAACAAACAGAACGCTAACACAAATGAATTCTCCCAGTCAGGGGAAGCCGGGGCCTGATTACACCCAAAAAGCTTCCGCCGTTTAAATGGCGAGCATATAGTCGGGTGCAAGAAAAAGGATTTAAAAATGATTAAACACAGAACCATTAAACAAATTTCATAAAAGTTAAAGCAATTAAAAATTCAATTAATCATTACAAAAAGGGAATAATTAATTGAGAAATTTAACAAAAGTTTTAAAAAATCCGTTGAAAAGTTAAGAGTTGCCACAAGACATGGAACAAAATTTAGTAGCGAAAATACTAATTATTTAAACAGCACTGGTAAAGCCGAAAAGGATGTTATTGCTAAATTAAAATCTAACATGAAGATATTTCGAGTAGCGCAGTTTCATATGGCCTATAGGTATATACTATGGCCTCATGTTTTCCATAAGTGTTTACCGAAATAAAATCAGGTGCTGAACTCAAACGGTACCATCAGTTTCTCTTTATCTCAATTAGGTAAATTACGGTAAGCATGCAACGGTA
>BGPR01000653.1:337019-436564 GCA_013235015.1 Araneus ventricosus | reverse complement strand
CCAAGCAGGGACGTCTTGAGGGGGGTAGGGGGTGGATGTGACAACCCCCAGATTTTTCTGAAGTCGGCAATTCGACTAAATGAGTCGGAAAATTTTGAAAAAGTAATCGAACGTATTATTTTATTCTGCGACATTTGCAGAATCATTTATTGAAACGCTAAAAGAACAAATTGAACTTTTATTTACAAAGCTAGTTTTTAAATTCTCTTGCAGACCATTGTTGTCACTTCCAAGGAGCCGTTCCGACTCCGAGTTCAGGGGTATGCGTGGGGTTAAAGACTATTGTTAACTACCCGGGGTCCAGGCAAATTTTCCCTTTTGTAGCAAAATAAATAAAGATAAAATCTCAAGAGCAATGTAAAAAATGAGATGTCACTGTTTTGTAGATCTCGAAATTGTCCTTTACCCATCTGTAAACAGCGGCAGTGTTCTTCCCTAGACTTTCAAGTGTACTCCCTAATAAAAGTGTCATCCCCCTGCAAGTCCTTGGACACAAGGCCGAAACTGCCGAGTTTTTTTACCCCGAATCGGGGACCACGGCAAATCGATATTGCCGACAAAATGACTACGCATCGAAACCGGTGTGTGTTTACAGACGGACGAAGAGACAGATATAATTCCAAAAAAATGTTTTTTTCGTATTCGAGGACTCTAACGTAGAAAATCATCAAAATCTCGAATCAAATCTTTTTGGGCGTTTATAATTCTTTTTTTCTGTCTGTTTACTTCGCATGTGAGAAAGCAATTTTAATGCAAATATCCTCATCTATCTTAAGTCTTTATTACTTTTTTCTTTCAGATGATTTAAAAGAGAAAATATCAATACTACGTTTTCTTAATATCTTAGAATTTAAAAAATAACATTAATTCGATAAAAGAATTGAGTAACAATAATCAAAAAACGGAAATACAGTTTAAATTTTAATGTTTACTGTGGGCTTATTTTGCACATATTATTTTTTATTTTTAAATATAAGAAAACATTTACGAAAATTTTTCCACGACATAAAAAAGGGATAAATAATTATTTAAATTTTTTATAATATAGATTTAGGAAACTTTGAGAGATACTAACAATTTTTTAATAACATTCATTTAGTATGTCAACTTTCATCATATATTTATAAAAAAATTATTTTATATAAAAATTTTGTTAATTTGATATACAAGCCATAATGATGAGATTTATTACACAGGAGGATACAAATATTAACTCACTGTGAAACAGTTTCTTTTAAGTGAACATATGTTTTAATTATGCGGTTACTAACATTTATTACAGCCAACTGAATAGCATTCAAATGCTGCATATTTTAACCTTTCCTTGCTAAGCTTATATGAACGAATGAATTTCTTTTCTCTCCAACTTTACTATAAATTATTTTTCTACTATCGATTTTTTTTATACAGAAAGAAACTTAAGTTGCAGTAACATTCAGTGATTGCATTGAAACATCTTCAATCCTGAGAGTGTAAAATTTAGCCTCTTAAGGCTTGTTTCGTAGAATTTTAAAAATGCCTTTTCCCAAGAGATGGCGCTGACGTTTACTAGGCTGTGACGTCATCTTTTTCGACAAATTTTTAGCCTTTTTGCCAAGAAGGAAATAAATGGTACTTTCTGGCACCTGAAAATAACTCAAGGGTTCCCTACCTCATAAAAAAACCGCAAGGACAGTTCTTTCACATTACAAAAAGAGTTTCATATTACAAAAAGAGGAGAACCCCTCCGCCTTAGGGTACGGCAAGAGGGTCGGGCTCTGGTTTGAGAGCAGGTCAGTCAAATTCCCGTTCTGTCAGAAAATTGTTTGAGAAATTTTTCTCCATCTAGTTTTTCAGTCCATCATAATGTTTCGATAACAGTATTTTATGCTTCTAGAATGACAATGTACTGAATTAAAATTTAAATCAATAATATTAGTCTTCCTTGTTTAGAATTTCGTGTTATTTAAAAGCAATAACAAGCAATCTATAACCAAAAAAATCAAATTCGCTTTTCTGCAATCAAACCACTAAAACGCTTAATAATTGGCTTAAAACCAAAGTAACACTCACTTGGGAGGGGGGGGGGACTTAATAAAAATATATAATTGCATTCTGCACACCTCTAAAATTATTGAAGAGCTTCTCTTGATTTAATTCTCATGCCAAGGCTCCACATCTCCTAACACAACCCAAATTTCTTTTATCTTTACGATAATATTTGTAAGATACACTTATATGATCAAAAGTATCCAGACACTTTCGGATTTTCACACTTTTTAGAGCTTCTCAGGAAAGACTAGACCAACTGCCCTTAAACTTCGTCCATGTAAAAAATAGACTCTAATTCATATTTTACTGTGAAAATTCGGTCACGAGGGCATTTAAGGTATCCGACTGTGTTCGGAGACATTTTTTTGAAAAATAACTTATATATATATATTTTAATGTTATTTTTCAACTGCATATGTTTTAAAACTATGAAAATTTTGTAAAATTAGGCTTTCAAAATAAGAAGGCTGATAACGGTTTACAAATTTCTTCAATGGTTTAATTTGCTGTGCACATTGCTTACATGGATTTTTGTAAAAATAGCAAGTTTATTCTGGTAAATAAACTTGCTAACTAATGGCTTTTCTTTAAAAATCCCATATTTTTTCGCATTTTTTTTTTTTTTTTTGCTTATAATACACAAATTTTTCCACGAAATAATACGAAACTTATATAACTTATAGAATACTTGACAATGTGTTAGAGAATTATTCCATTAAAATTTGAAGTTCATGCTAATATAGTATCACAATTTTCTTCTGTAATATTTTGCGAAAGCACTTATATCTCTATATGAACATTTTGGAGTAACTTCCATATTGCAAAGTTTCATCCAGTTATGTATATTAAATCATAATAATTATAATATTAATCATTGCGATGAACGTAAAATCAAAAGTTATCATACTCTAATAGGTTTTCCTCATTTTAAAAAAGATTATTTTGACTATAGAGAATATATTTTTTTAACTTCAACCCTAAATAATTTAGACGTTGGAGAGGTGGAGGAAAGTTTCACGTCTATAAGGCACGTGGCTAGTTATGACGTATGACGCTTATCTATTGGTTTTGCAATAAAGAACCTTTTAGGTGTGCACTTATTTGGCACACGAATAATATGAGCTGCCCATCCTATCCTGTGTAATGTTATAAATTAAATTAGCCAGACATCATCCAACTCTATTACATCAAAATACTTTTTAAATTTTTTCTTTCAAAAGTTGCTAAAAGTGTTATTTATTTAATTATTTTTTTTTCTCCGGGTCATAGCTTAAGTATCTAAAAATTCTAAATTTTTGATGCAGTTTAAATTGTCTAACTTTTCGATTCGCTTCAAATTTCAGAAGTATTGTTGAATCTGTTGCTTCCTTTGGTCCTCCCCTTTAGTTTATAATTCATAATTATGAATATTATGCAATCTTTAAATCAATATTTTCTGGAGTTTTCCACCGCGTGGCGTCATTCGTATGGAAAAAATGTAATTAAATTAATCAGTTAAGTGATATTTAAGTCCTGAAAATATTAAAACAATGCAGTGTCATCGAGAGCACATAAGTGTGTAAATTTTTAAAACTTTAGCACACCAGTGAGTGAGTGAAAAATAGATTTAAAAAATTCCATCTTTGCAAAAATGAAACAACTCAAGGTAAAAGATATAAATAGATCTAAATTTTAAAAAAGCAAAGAACAAAGTAAGTAATCAAAAATCTTGATAAAAAATCAGGATACGTGCAAAATGCATGAGCAACATGCTTTCTTTGTGATTTATTTTCGATAGATTAATCTGCATTTGTAACATTTGAGTGTCAATATTTCATATGTTAGAAAAGTTGGGATAAAGGAACTTTTAAAGTTAATTTTTTAAAGCTACTTTGTAAATTTTTGTTACTTCCTTTAAAAAAACAGAATCCGAGGTGGCCTGGTGGTAGAGGCTCGGCTTCTGGGCCGGATGGTACCAGATTCGAAACCTGATTCCATCTAAGAACCGCAATATATGTGGACCTAGTGTAATCTGGTCAACGAACGAATCGATGGTCAAACGTCCCATCATTGATGTGGTGCTGAAGTTTGGAGAGGAAGGTATCGTCCTCGCCATCTGAACACGGTTCAGAAGCGTCCCGATGTGGCCCTCCTGTTGTTTCAAAATGGAACGCAAATATATTAAATAAACTAAACTAATAAAACAGTTAATACAATAAGAGTCAATCTGAATTTCTGGATGAACGAGGATTCAAGGAGTTTCGAAGTTATATTATGGACTATATTGCATTTATCTCCTAACGGATGCAGATGACAAAGAACTGCCATTCCTATTTCAGATGTGCTAACCGTACTAGCTTCGTCCTTTTAACCTACGACTGAATTAAGAGATTTAAAATTTTGTACTATCAATGACAGTACAGTGTTTTGATGTTTTCAAAATTAATTTCTTGTCAATTGATTAATTTAATCAAATTTTGATTCCATATGAGTACATACGCGGCACGTCATCGCTCCTCCTATCCCGAGTTGAAGTTTAGAAAATGTATAACTACAATAAGTATCCTATTGTCAAAATAATATTTCTTAAATAGGAAAAACTATTTGGGTACGCTTAATTTTGACGATTGCGAGTCTATCACAATTTTTAACGACCTAAGTAATAATTTTGTATGTAATATTCGTTGAATTTGAATAAAAAGTAATAAAATTGTTAACATTCTGAATAGAAGAATTATGATACTACATTTTTCTAAAATGAATTATTGCATTATTAGGTTAGGTTATATTAACGTCCCGTTTTGAAGCAACACGAGGGCTATTTAGGGACGGACCTCGTAATTTTGAACCGCGGTCAGATGACGAGGACGACACCTGAGCTGGCACCCCCCTCTCCAAACTTCCGCGCCACACCAACGGGAGGACGTTTGGCCACTACGTATGATTTAGCGTGCAACAGGCCCCATACACGGCGGATCTTCAGTGGAATCGGGTTTCGAACCTGCGACCCTCCGGTCCCGAGGTCGAGACCTTACCACTAGGCCACCGCGGCCCAATTATTGCATTATATGAGAGTGCAATTGATTGGAACTAGCTCAGTTTTTATTTGAAAGTCACATCAACAGGGAAAACTAAAATTACCTTAGCTCTTAATTGTATAACTGCGTACTAGTTATTAATTACATTTCGGAATATATCAAATTATCTAACGAATATTGTTTCAATAATAGCCAATAAAATCGCGCTGAGGCACAACCGACGGTTATGGCTGAGGTGTGGAGACCCACGTAAATACAAACAGAAGCCCTTTTTCACAACAATGAAACCAGGATCAATTACTCTCAAGCATACAACATCCCACAAAAAAGAAAGTCCCTTTTCAGCGTTGACCCATGTGGTTAAACAGGGTTTCTATATTTTAAATTGGCGAAAGGAAAGGCGGTAGGGACCAAACCGCCGAGTGAAAAAACCGCCAAACCTGAAAATTTCACTTCTTCACTGATTCGATTGAATCAGATGCAGTGCCCCCTAGCGAACAAAAAGAGTATTTTAATGATTTCAATATGTTTATTCGGTTTATAATTATAATGAAGTGTCAATGCAAACAAAATACTGCAATATATTGGGGGGGAAAGTACTTTGTAGATCTCCACAGAGTTTCAAAGTAGTTAAACGTTTTTTTCCAAAAAGAAATATACATTTATAATTATTAATTGTATCCATCTTTGCGTATTTATTTTGACCTTCGTATAATTTTTATACAGAAATGGCTTTTAACTAATTGTAGAATAATATTTCTGTAACAATCATATGAAATTTTGTAATTATCAGTAAATTTTTTCTACCCCAAAAGATGGGTTCGGTGGAGCCCTTCGCTTCATTTTTTCGCGAAGACAGCCTTAAAATATGTAAAGTTGTTAGCAGCTAATAATAATTACATTATTCAACTGCTAAACTATTTCAGAAATTTTAAGTAATGTCATAATATTATGCCGTTGACCTCAGCAACAAACTTTGCTTGAAAATAAAGTTTGGTAACTTTTTTCCATTTTCTCTATTAAAAATGTGCATTCCCAAGATTTCAGAAGAAAAGATGGCCATAAAAAAGCATCTTTAAAAATGAAAGGTTAAATATTTTTGAAGAACTACATATGAGGAGCTTTCTGACAAAAGTGAACATATACTCTTTTTTTCTAAAAAGCGTTTTGTTACAAATTTCTCATCTGACTATATACGAGAGTGAGGTATCATTCATTTTGTCTCATAACATATTTTTTCCCCTTTGTAAAATTATCCTAAGTTCTTAATTCTTTAGCAAAATTAGAATATCCACTTCTAAAACCAACTTTGTAAAATGGATACGTTCACTTTTGATTTTAAAAAAAATCTCACATTTTTTAAAATCTTACTGTAACTTTTTTTTTTTTTGTGCACCAGTGTGTTTAATGCTAGAAAAATATATCTAGCTCTCATTTTGGGGGGCGTTCTTTCTCTTATGTAAAATGTCAGCATTTCTCTTCCAAAATCTTGATAATTATGTCCAGAAACATTGAAATATACCACGTAAGGAAACAACTACACAAAATCATTTCTTTTCCAACCCTGGAAGCTTTTACGAGCAAGACAGCTTAAGAATCCTGTAATTTCATGGTGTCTTCGGATTGCACCATTCGTCAGAAAAAAGGGTGGAAGTAGACTGACAGATTTATGATAGGGGGAATGCAGTTGTTTTTACATCACAAAAACCCCAAACTTCTTATTGGACAGGAAACTCGAATGGACACTATCCTGAACGGTCGTAAAATTAAAGACAACATAAAGAAATATTAATCCAGAAAGCGGGAGTGTAACTGATAAAGTACAGTGCGACTTGCATACACCAAACCTGGTTTACTATAGGTGAGTTAAATCATTATTATTACTGTGGAACTTGGTTAATTCAAACATTTTTTATCCGAATTCGTAAGTAATTCGATTTTTTCTCTATTTCCTTAAACTTTCTAAATGCATAACGCCTAAATATAATCTGTAATTCGAATTTATTTTGCTTAATTAAATGTCAAGAATGAAAATTGTAAATTCTTTTATATTTTTAAATTGCTTTCGTCCTTATTTTGTATGCTCATTGATCGTGAATAAATAACTTTTTAAGGTTCTTTATTGACTCAAGAATCCAATCAATGTATCCAATCAAAACAGCAATTAAAAATTTCTCACTTTTTGAATTATTTTAAATTTAAGCTTTAAGTAAGTTTATTAAAATTATTAAAAAAATATCAATAAATATTATTACTTTGTTAATTAAAATTTCACAGTGTTTATTTATTCATTATGTATACTTTATTAAAGGTGTTAAATTTTAAATTATTTAAATAAAATAAAAATTTTAATATACCACGTTTTTAAAACAGACTAAAAAGTAAAAAAATAATTTCTTCTAGATTTAAAACGAAATACGTGGGGTGCATGCAATAGATAATTGATGCATAAGTAGTTTATTTCAGTCACTAACAATTTTTTTGCAATGGAAATTATATGAACTATTGTGTGAGTTTTCTCAACGACAGCTACTCCCTACACTCCTTACTATTAAATATTGCATGCGCCCACGTTTTTCGCTTTAAATTTGTATGGGGCTAGAAGAAATTATTTTTTACTTTTTAGTCCGTTTTAAAAACGTGTTAAATTAAAATTTTTATTTTATTTAAATAATTATTTTCTGCTTTTTAGTCTTCTGTGTGTGAAATTTTGCAATCGATTTTAACCATCTTGATGAGATTATGATGGAGACATGTGGCAAATTTCAGTTTCTCTTCACCTGATCATAAATAGAAAATCATTATTTTCCTGAAAAATTAAGTTACTTGACGCAGAAACCTTCGTGAAAACAACTAGCACCCGAACAGCATTTTACTTCCCCCCCCCCCACTGGAATTTCACGGCAAACAAATTATTGTCACTCTAGTATAGCAAACCCTCCCCTCCGAACTTCAATCCACTCTTCGATGTTCCCCCACTATTCGCGAAGAATTTCTTGGAATCCTACAAACTCGAGATTCCCCTTCCTCGCTATTCACGAGTGAGGCCTGGACAGCGCCATCTATCGAAGCTCTGGGTCGGTAAAACACAAAATATGAAATAAAAAATTAACAGACAAACAAGAAAGCGAATTAATATTGCATTGCCATCTAGTTCTGAGCTTTGTTTAACGTTTCAAGTCTCCAGCTCATCGGGAAGTTAGTTTAAAATTCATTGCAAAATTTGTACCGAACAGACAGACAAGAAAGCGAATTAATAAAAACGTGGTAAAATAGATCTTTTTTGCCTTTTTTTTAGTTAAAATTGCCGTTTTCTCACGCTGTGTTCACTTTTACACAAATATTTTCTAAATTAGCTTCGAATTAGCCAAGTTGCACTGTTTTTCATAATTTTTCATTGCTTTTTGTTGCATTAATTATTTGCTTATTTAACATGATTTGTTTTAATAAATCTAAAAAAATTCTGCAAATTTATGCATATATATTACCTGCCACTGTTTATGAATTTTCAAATACTCGGATGAGGAATAAAAGAACCTTTATCCATTCGAATGTCGTGTATATAATAGCAATAAACGGAAATACAAAATGAGTTGAATTTCGAAGCAGTTTTTTTTTTAACATCGCAATTAGTGATATAACGAATAATGATTTGGTCAAATAACTACTATGTAAAAACATTTTACTTTTGATTCTAAATAAAATAATTCTCAAATTTTAAATGTAAAAAATTAAAGATTAATAAAATTGATATTCATGTTTATATATTTTAAAAAATTATATTAAAAAAAAATTAACACCTTGATGTGTTTTTTTCATAATATTTCAAATACCTGAATTACAATAATTATTTCAGTTATAACAAATGACCAATGTAGGGAGCTTTTAGGCTGTGATTTTTTTTTATTTTCCACATCTATGAATGAAATTTTAGTGACATATGTTAAGCACCTAAGGATAGATTATTATTCGTATTATTTAAATATTATATGTATGTATATTATTTATGTATCAGAATGTATTATTTATGATTAATTGAATTTAATGATGGTAAGAAATAAAATTCAGTTCAAAGTAATTATAGTGATAATGAAATAATTTATATTAATAAAATTGTACTGTATTGCTGATATGTCCTTTTGATTATATTGGCCAAATCAGACTATATGGCGATTCAGAAAGTCTCGAGGAGTGGGTACTTCTAAATAACTCTTTGCTCTGCATCTGTTCCTATACTAGGGTCATGCACTGGAATCTGTCTTGCGGCTTTGTTAATATCTATTATCCATTTTGTTCAAATATTTTATGGCTATATTTTAAATAAATCCCAAATGGTTTTGTGTTTCAGATCTTTACGAATAAATTTAGTTTCTGAGGGCATATGAGATATCTTTCTTGCAGTGCTCCCAGTTTTTTTGATGGGTTGCACCCACACACATACATTGGGAAAGCACAGCTAAACAATGGTCGCAAAAATGATTTATAGAGGACGAGTTTATTTTCTATCGAGAGTTAGGACTTCCTACCGAGGAGGGAATAAAATTGTGCCTTTGCTAAGCTAAATTTTGTCTTTATTTTTTAATGTGATTTTCGAAGGCAGGTCTTTTGTCTTTGTTTGAGCCCTTAGATATTTCGTATCTTCATCATTGAAAATGATAATATGCATCATAGCACGAACATGTATGTATATTAGGCACTATCAAAATATTTGACTTTTAAGTCATCATGAGAGTCGGCATTTTTTGGATCTCCCCTCCTCACAGATGCGAGACGCTCGCCACGTCCCTGTGAGCTGCTGAATGCAACGGTACCATCTATTTATCTTCTCTTTATCTCAATTAGTTATTGATACAATCGCGTTTTGAAGCTATTTCGCGTTACGGTTTCATATACTATGGCCTCATGCTTTTTATAAGTGTTTTCCGAAATTAATGAGGAGAAACTCATTAATCAACATTTAGTCAGATTTCAAAATGAAATATATGTATTATTTTTTAATCTCATTTTTACATTATCATGATATTCCAATAGCTAAAATGATACAAGTTTTGATAAGAAACTATAAAATACATGATTTATATAGTTTTAATTAGAATTTTATTCTTGTCCACTAATGAGCTTATTCTTGAAAGTTTAATACACAAACAGATATCTCAATTTAACTAACTGAGAACTCAATATGATAGTACATGAGAAGTAATATACAGGTTACAAATCAAGTTAAGTCATTCTGCATAAAACCTTCAGATATGTGTAACAGACGTATTGGCTAACAATTGTCATAAATACTAAGAATCATTATTTTTAGAATAAAGCATATTTAACCACTTCATGTATAAGAGTATTTAATGGCGTTTATTGACATGAAGCCCCAATCATATGATAAAAATAATAGGTTATGTTACCTTGCAAATAACTCCAAGGTATCTTACACTGTGTTGCGATGCAATATCCTTCTCAGTCCTACAAAATGCAGAATGGATCACAAAATTAAAATAGTATGGTGCACTTGACACAAATTATATAAGCATGACTTTATTCCATTTTACGAACCTTTTTCAGTAGACCTAAGACACATAGAAATACATAATCATTCTATTGACCAGTCATGTAGCAGTTTATAGTTCTCTACCATATAATCAACAGTGGCATAGCGAGGTTAAGTGGCACCCGGGGCAAAATATTGTTTTATCGCTACAATCAGTAATTAGCAAGGGTAATTTGTGTCCAGGACATGGTATCATATTGTTGCCCCATCATCATATTTGACTTAAAAAATGACACAATAATTTGTTGTCTCCATGATGTCTGGGGACTCTATACCCCCCTTTCCGCTATGCCTCTGATAGTCCACTTGAGCTGTCTCTGATTAAAGTTTTATATCTAAAATAGTGTTTTGCAATTAGCTGTAACACAGATAATAACATTTAATTAGAAGTAAATAACAATTTATATTTAAAGTAACATTTTATGTAAAGAGCATGATATTTAAATACACATATGAAAAATAACTCATTGTAAAAACATAAAACTAACCATTTTTAAACAATCCAACTTTCAACATATGTAGCAACTGGGCACAATTAATACAATCAAGAACCTACCACCATTTCCTATATTTCAGGTTTACTATTGCAAACTCTACTTAAGTGTGTATAATTTGCAAGGTAAAATTGAACTGAATGTAATTGTTTACAAAAAAAGGTTACTTATAACACAATAACTAACTTTTAAAAAATACAGAATTAGAATTTTTTCTGCAAAGTTTTGCAAAAACAGCAATATCTGAATATGTGCATTTTGGAGTTTGTTCCCTATTGCATCCCATTATACTACATACAAAAATTTAATCAACACTCATTAATCACTAATGTTGAATTAAAGTAACTTAGTATCAACTTGTATAAGAAAATAATAAGTTTGAGATTCTGCACCAGTAAAAGCATCACCACAGTTAAAAGAGAAAATAAAACTTATCGAGCAAAGCAACAACAACAAAAGCTAATAAAATAAACAAGCAAAACAACAACAAAAACCTAATAAAATGAACAAGCAAAACAACAAAAACCTAATAAAATAAACAATCTAAAAGAATATACACAGGGTAGAAATCAGACACAGTGTTTACAAAAGACCCCAACTTTTATATCTCCTCAACAAAACAAGTAGGTGCACCATTCTATGAATCGTAGTGAATGAGAAGTTAATAAGATTCTTTAATTGGCATTATGTGCCCTACAGGCACCCATCATCATAACTGTGCAATTTCATTTAGTTAGTGCACCAAGATAATAACCAAACAACAAAAGGTAGTCTTTGGTATTGAATTTTCTAAAAGTGAATTGGTTATAACTGTTTAACAAGCATTTCATCACAAATATGCAATCCGTCCTCCTGATATAAAGAGTATGTTTCATCGATTTTGTCAGTTTCTGTAAAGGGGTGCATTTGCAAAAGTTATGGTCGGGCGCATGTGTCTGAAGATAATGTGGAGCAGATCCAACAAACAGTCACAAAATAAAAAAAAAACTAAACAAGGCAAATGGGAACTGAAAATGTCTTATACAACAGTATGGGAAGTGTTGAGAAAGTGATTAATTTTCAAGCCATACAAGTTACAACTTATACAGGCTCTTACTTAAAATGATAAAAAACAGAGAAAAAGTGGGATGAGTTCTGGTATTGACTGGGTATCGTTTGGGTTTCTGGATGTGGTCGCATTTATAGTTTCAGAGACTTTAAAATTTATTTCTTTTTATTTAACTTGCTCAAAAAGGTTGCAACTTCTTTAGTTTTGTAATTGTAATCTTTCAAATTTGGGTTATTCTATTTTTTGTAAATATCCGGTATATTTTCTGAAATAATTATAGCTGAAAAGACTAGAGAAAAATTAAAATGCCGAGAGAAATTTTACTTATTTCAAAGAAAACTTTTATAAAGCATTTAAATCCGTAAAACAATAGTACACTCAAAAAAAAAAAAAAAACTGAACATAACAAATATAAACTGGTGGTATATGAAAATTCACTTCAGATTCATTCTTATGTCCGTGATTACTAGAAATATGCATCTATATACTGTAGATTGCAATACAACAGGTAAAACAATGAGCAGAAATGATAAATTTATCCTCAATAAAAAACATTTAACAACATTACATTACATATATATAAAATAACAGTTTCTTCATACTAAAAGTGGCAATATGAATATTTATACATTATTTCAACCATATATAGCTTACATTTTTAACAACAGTGTTTGTTTCCACTATCTCATGACAATTTTTAAAAACTATAACAAGGATTTTAGCAGATAATATAATTTTTAAGAATGGAGTTTACACGTCACTGATAATAGACATGAATCAATGATTTACAACATCAGATTAATGTCAAGACAAAAAATTTAACCTTAAGAGGAGACTTGTAACTAAATATATATATACATTTACAAACACAAAACATTAAGATCATACAACACACGATTACTGTTTAAGTAATAATTAACATATGGTTAATGGTAAATAACCAATTGTGAAAGGATTGCAAAACATGATTTTTTTTTATCTGTAGATATGCAACTTTCTCTATACTAAGCTACTAGTACAATATACAACAATTAAAGTTATTGATTTTATTTATCTGATTTTGATTTTTATTTAAAATATTTTTATTTGCTTGAAGTTAAGTGAGGTTGAAGTAAGCCAACAACACTAAAATTTTATCACAGCTCTAGATAATTGCCATCAAATACCAAAGCAACAAATTAGAAAGATCTACTTAAAATATTCTGACACCTCTTTAATGTTTTTCACACGAGGGAGATATTTTCATTTTCAGCTGAGGTAAAAATAAGAATCAAAGAAAATAAAATAATTCAAACCAAAAATATTTCAAATAATGTAAACAACTTAAAAAATTATTTTAAATAACTTTCAGGGTTTTTTTTCCTTCATGCAGAAGAAAAAACACTTTCTCTTTCAACAAGATTCAAAATAAAAATCATTTAAAGGGAACAAAAATAAATCAAAATATAAAATAAACTAAACATTTTAAACAGAATAAATGCAGAATAAGCTTTTAAAGAGAACTTTTTTATTGATTAACACATTTGTACCTTTAACTTGAGACACATTTTGGGTCATTATTAAGAACTTGACTAAAAACAATACCATTCAAAAGTCAAATCACGAAAAATGCTCAAATCGGTATTTTATTGTTTTGAAAAAGCAATTACCAACAAAAGTAATTAATGGTCATGATTATGTAGTAAATAATGTTAGCCGAACTGATTAGGACACCTAATACAAACAGAAGACACGATAAAGAATAATTCTTTAGAAATAGTCTGTTTCTAAAATTGAACTAAAATTTTGAGAATTGATTCATACTTCAGATAGCATTAATAATATAAACTTTATTGGTAACTTTGGCACAGCTGTAATAAAACAATGCCATTCTTTTGAATACGCTTTGAGTATATTTGTCTGGTGATATAAGGAAAGTTGTAATTTGTTACCAGTAGCATTAAAGATATTCCATGCAAAACAAACATTAAATACCAGCCAAAAACAAATTGTACAGGCTATTGGTGTTAAAGTCTATATGAGATCGCACAGGTAAATTGAAGTATTTATGGTGGCAGAAAAAACATTGATTCAATTATTATCATATAACAATACATTATAATTCACACATTATGAGCATGCACCTATAACAAACAGATGTTGATTTCAATGATTGTATTTCAAACTTAAATTTAAATGTCAATGACACAATTAGCGTTATTTCTATAACCAATTAAATATTTACATATCCTTCGTAGATCACCATAATCAACAACAAATGGAAATGAAATTATTACAAACTAGTAGTATTAATCTCAAACCTCAACATGTATCTAAACAACCTCTCAAAAATATTTTTAGGCACTATAATTAATCTCAATTGTATTCAAAGGACTAAAATTATAATTCAACAACATAATAGTTTCTCATACAAATATAACAAATTGTAAATATAAGTTTGGCTTTTAGAACAATCTGAAACATTGTGTAAATTAATTTTTTAAATATCTGAATAAAGTTAAAATGAGATTCATCATCTAACTGTTAGTATTGTTTACTAACTTTCTAATCATGCTTTATTACAAATGATAAACAAAATATTATCATCATTTCAATAAAACTAACAGATGTTAACATATAAAGAATATATCCACTAAAAACGTGTTCTTCCAGTCAAATGCCATGTCACCAAAACACCATAACCAGATATAAAAGCAGCAGCTGACATTTCTTGTTTATAGTTGTCACCTCCAATCAAATCACTATCTGTTATATTAATTCTAGTGACAATACTATCAGAACCAGGAGGAGATACAGCATTTTTTACTTCTTCATTGATAGCATTTCTAAAATATGATCGAATTTCATCCACAGCAAAATCTACTCCTCTATATTTTTTCAAGTAAATAGCCAAATCATTTATGACATCCTTAGATTTAATATTGAGACCAAAATGATCAAGTATAACTTGCAGTTGCTTGAAGTCAGATAAATTTTCACCCACAATGGTTAAAACTACTAATTTCAGACTCTGAGTTTCAAATCTTGACTGAAATAATTGCAGAAGATCTAAAATTTCAGAAACAAATACAGTGGTAAATACTTTCACAATTTCCCAAATTCTTTGTAAAGATAATGATGATGCTTTGTAATGATTTTGTATGTTCCTTTCAAAGACCACACTAAGACACATTGCAAGACCTTGTATACCTGAAGTCTCATGGATTGATGCATCTTGGAAAGGACTCATTAATAAGGGGCAGATAGACCCACAGGGACTTTCAGGAAACAAATCAGTCATCCACGAATCTTTAGAAGATGCAATTCTTCTGATGTAATATTTTGGATCTTTGAAAGGCTGTTTTCTTCGACGGAGATCACGCTCAGCTGCTTGTCCTAAAGCAGATAGTTCAGTCACCATATCACGACTAAACTCTAAATCTGGTGTTGCAAAATCAATGAAAGATTCCAATCTTTTGTACAAGCCTATGTCATACAACCACTGTTCGAAGAGAACAGCAGGATGGTCATCTTTGTCTCTTGTATAAGCTGTACGAATCATGCTAACCAGAAACCGAAATTTAGGTGTATCGACACGTTGCCACACTTCGCCGTTTGTGAACTGACATCCTAATTTTGTACTTACTGGTCGCTTACAGTAAATATATATTATTTCAAGCAACCAATTTCGTGCATTTTCTTCCATCGAACCATCTTCCATAAAGATCCACAATCCTTTAAACCAGCGAAAAGCAAGTGACCACCACAAACTAGAAGATGAAGATATTTTCCGAAGACGAGAGCAAGTATTTCCAAAATGTAATAAATCAAAAGGACAGTTGATAAAGGAGCAGATATTATAAAGAACCAAGTCTGGAAGTTCCATTAAACTAAACTCTGATGCCATTATTTCGCACATTCTGTTTTTATCATAGTATTCATTAACAAGAATTTTTTATTTAAGATTTCCCTTTCATAAAAGCAAAATCATGAAATCGAAGGAAGAACATAAAATCCTTGACAACAACAAAATGAGAAAGGATCTTGATAATATTGTTTTTTACTTAACTAATCAGTTCTTTGGTATGTGTTGTTTACAATAACAAAGAAAAATTTGAGCTATTTGTTTGTTAACTTCAGTCAAACAAAGAAACCTTTGTTAAAATGATGATGATGAAGCTCTTTGGAGATGTATGGCTGCTTTATCTCAAATCAATGAAAAATTTAAAAACATGGTCTGAATCAAATATTATCGTTGATATGGCGTAAATACTTTTGGATGGAGAAAACCTTCTTTTTGGAATGTACAAAGAAATAAAAAATCCAGGGAAAAGAAAGTGGGAGGCAGCCCATCTCCACATGGAAACTGTTTCTTTGATGTTCAAAACGTTGACATTGAAAAAGCAGATGTTCCAGAGTTTCTTCAACTTTGCATAAGGTGCATAATGATGTAGACGCGAGTTGGAATCTGAAAAGTTTAGCTCTGGTTGGTTACGTGTTAGTACGGAATCTGAAAACCTTTGTTCTGCGATTTGACGTGCAACCACCTTTGTTTACAAACAGTGTATTTATAGTGTGGTTACAGTCAACTCAGACACGAAATAAAAATATAATAATAATTGTATTATATATTATATTATATATATATAATAATAATATAATATAAATATAATATAATATAAACATAAATTCTTAGGGTGCCAAGTCCCCTTAATATTAAAAAAAAACATTATTCACGAACAACGAAATATCATATGAAAAGCTTTATGTAATATTTTTATCATACAATTGCTCATATAAATGTGTTGGAAAATTTAATTGAATTTTTAACGAAGTTTCGTTCTGATGTTGTCAAATGAAAGCAACTTGGTGAACTCCTCAACTCGACTTTGCTAAATGGACGAAGCAGACCCCTTATCGATAGGCACTATTCTAACAGTCCGCAGAACAAAATGGGGGCGGAAAGGGGGAAAAGCAGTTGAGAGGTTTCTCCTGCTGTATGGTTGCATGCTCGGATTACGTTTTCGCCAACAGCGGAGCATTTTTATATATCGCCAAGTTAAGTTATTTCTTCTTCGGACGTTTGAATGCGCGGTGGTATGTGGCGGATGAGTTGAATTAAGGATGTTACGCGCACACGATCACGTTTTTAAAAAATATTATTCGGTTTTGTAATGTAGATTTGAATTCTGTTAAACGATTTTTAGAACCTTTAATAATATAAATGTTCACGTAGAGATTTAAATTGTCAGTTATACGAATTCATCAGATTCCGATGTTGCGTGTGACAATTGGTGCGCACATTGGATGTTCGAAACATTTTCGAAAAAAAAAAGCGTACTTATTTAATACACTAAAACTGTAAGTGGAATTAAAAATATGTTCAATAAATTATATTATTTATTATCTGATTAAGCTATTTAAAATGTCAGTTATACGAATTCATTAGATTCTAATGAAATTGCGTGTGACAATTGGTGCGCATGTTGACTGTTCGAAGCATTTTCGAATATATATATATATATATATATACCTTTTCATTGAATACAATAAAACTGTAAGTGGGATTAAAAATATGTTCAATATATTATATTTTTTATTATCTGATTAAGATATTTAATTTAGTAGTCAACTTCCTTAAATAATTTAGTTTGGTTAGTAACGAGATTAAAAATATCTTTTTGTGTAAAATAAATGGTTGCTTAATTTTACACAACAGGATATTCAAACTAGCTGTTAATATTCAGTTTGATAGGAAAGCAATGACTTCCAAACGTAAGTAAAACTTTTGTTAATAAAAGAACTTGACTGATGCGAACAATTCTTAACTTTTCTTTAATAAATGCAGTATGGGATTTAATTATGCCAATTACAACTTAATTTCATCATTCTTTTTTTTAAAAAAATACTCTCTTGTCAAACAAGAAAGATGTTTGTAACTGAGTACTGTTATTGGAAATACATTAAATTTTTCAGGGATTTTAACTGCATTTCCACATATTTACAAGTTTGTGCAAAATATTCGATTTCTTATCTTAATTTTTCTCTCACGAACAAATTATTTAAAAAGTTTTACTTCTTTTTTTTAATTGAGGGACTGTCGAATGTATTTTTTTATTTCAATTTTAGTTGAAACTTCTAAATATTTTATTTTTAATTGCATTTATGAAAGAGAATACCTTTAGTAATTTTCTATTTGAAGCATAATAATATAAATTCTAACTCATTTTATAATATTCTTAATGGGACCTTAAAAAATTTTGCATTTAGTGACTTGTTTCAAGTTTGATAAAAATCGAAAATGATTAATAAAAAATGTCCTGCTTTAACAATTCATATTACAGAGAAATTATTTACAGTGTAACCACACACCTACCCTCTCCTTTTTTTCAAACGCATTCAATTACAGCATTCTAAAAGGGGTAAAAAGCAGGGGTGGCGCCAGAGGGGGGACCGGGGGGCCCGGGTCCCCCCGGGGGGGGTGGGGTGCCCCCCCCCCCCGTCGGGGAAAATTTTTGTACGGGGTATTGAACTGTAGTTGATAAATAATAATCTGGCGAAAATTTGAGACCAATTTCATTACACTTGTCCCTCCTGTCGGGCAAACTCTAGCGCCATTCCTGGTAAAAAACAAAGGTTTATGAGCTATATTATTACATTATCGAATGCACCCATAGGTTAATTCTATTTAGGAAAATATTATATTAATAGCAACTATTTTCTGTCAAGTACATTTCAAAATTTATACGAAATGGAGTTGATAGCTTTTATTCTTCATCAGCAGAAGTGGAAGTAACTTTGTGAGGTATACTGATTTGTTTCCTTTCGGGGATATTCCAGCCAAAGCAATTCCTAAACAGAATTTAGTCATAGTAAAACCCAAAGCAGGAATGAGAAATGAAAAACCTTTACTTTTTCCTGATTCCCATTACCCTCTCATTGCAGACAAAAAGATTTCCACTGCAGAGATTTTTCTCCTGACACAAGATGGAAAAAGGCTCTTGTATAATATTGATGTTAATAGTTGTTCAGACACGGAAAATCTTACAGTTTTTCTACGATAAGCTAATTAGATGAATTAAAAAACATACTACATTTAAGATGTTCAATTTCCAGTTAAATTTAATTCATCTAATCTCTCTATCAGAATGAAGTTGGATTTAATCATATTTAATTTTTCAACCAAAGTAATATTAGAATTATGTTATAATATACTGTCATTCCTTTTACTTGTTATAAGCTCTCATAATTAAAACTTTATGATAAGCAATAAATGACTTGCATATTAAAATGAAACAAAGCAAATGTTTGTTATTAAATGAGTGATTGTGTAAAGACAAGAGTTTCTTATTTTGTTCCTCAGCATTTTTAACAATATCTTCTCAATCAATGTTGCTTTGTTTTCTCTAACAATAAAGGTTGACTTGCCAGCTTATAAATGTGATATCCACATTTCAGTACTTGAATTGCTTTTTAGGGTCTATTCAAGTGAGGTGATCCATTTAAATTTTTGACATAAAGACTTTCTTTAAAAACACCTTCAACTTTTATTTTAATTCTTTAATTTTCTTTTAATTTAATTTTTTTTATTTTCAAAGCTACATATTTTTGTCTTGCAATAGCTAATGAATTTCTGTTCTAAGAACTGTAATAATATCCTGTATAACATATTTATAAAAATTGGATTTATGAGAAAGAGCATTTTATGAGAAAATTAACCAAATAACTAACTCAATGTTTAGTTTGATCTCTAAAAAACCTAAACTTTTATTTGCATCCTCAAAGTTTAGATAACTCTTGATACAAGAGTTTCTTTCGAAAATTTACTATCGATGTCCAACAGTGGAAAATTTTACACTTCTATAATTGCTCAAATATAAATGCTTTTAAAATTTTTCTTGAAGTATGAATTTCACCTTAATTACAATAAATAAATAGAATTAGTTGTAGATATTCTGATTATTGCTTAAAGGAGAGAAATTTTTTTTAAAGGGTTTTTCCTCTTTCAGACTTTCCTGTCTGCATTTTAATAATTATCATGAGCTTTCAGGCTTCTAATTCTAAGTTAGCTCTTTTCTTTTATTGTCAGAAATAAATAGCAGACTGACTTTTCTTTTACTTTCAGAAGTAAATATTTTCAAAAAATCAATTACTCATTCAAATATCCGTGCATATATTCATTTGTGTCAGTTAATTGATACATTAATGAAAGGAAATACATTTGTATCAGCACATAAATATTGTTTAATTATTATTTTAACACAAAGAACTTCCATAAAACATAGATAATAACTTTTTTGTTTGTACATGAAAGAAATCGATGATAAATAATTCAGAGAAAATTATGTTCAATTCCTCATATCCTTTTCATATACATACATTTCTCACTTACAGGTAATTTAAATAATTTCAAATATTATTTTTGATTACTTACAATATTAGTTTACAAACAAAATTGACATTTCAATAAAACTTTAATAAGGATAAAGCCCATATATCTTCAGCCAGTGAGTGAAATTTTTTTTGAAAGAAATGAGTTTAAAAACATTAAAAGTTTCAAATGATACTTTTGAATTTAATTGTTGACACATCTCTGGGAGACGCAATCTTTGTTTGTGGAGGAATTTTTACCTCTTTTTACAGAAATTGCAGATCCACTGCTGCTTTGATCATTTCTAAAAGTGGACACATTCCCAATGGTACTACTGATGGTAATACTTACTTTTTAATTTAAACTAATTCCAGATTTTAAATAAAGATAGCCTTTTTGAATTCATTTTTCATTTCAATTTTAGTTGAAACTCTAAATATTTTATTGCAAATAATATTAATAAGAGAGAATGCCTTGAGAAAGAAAAAAAGCCCTGTTTGAAACCTAACAGTATAAATTTTAACTCATTTTGCAATAGTCTGAATGGAATCAGAAAAAATTTAAAAGACTTTGTATTCAGTTAGTCGATGAAAGTTTAATAAAAATGTGAAATTATAAGCAAAAAAATGTCCTGCTTATTAATCTTTAGCAATTCATACTACAGAGAAATATTTTACATTCTAGCCACACCCTTACCCTTTCATTTTTTGAAACACATATTAGAAATGACAGCAGTAGAAGGGGGGGGGGGGCCGCATAGGTTTATGAGATATACTATTTTTACACTATAGAATTTACCAATTAGTTAGCGTTTTTTATTGAATTATATTTAATATTAAAACTATCTTCTGATAAGTATTTGTCCTTGAAGAATAGAAATAGAAATAAAAGGAATTTTCTGGGAAGTAGCATTGTGGGGGGGAAACTCGTTTTCCTTTTGGGGAGGTTCCAAGAAATCATAAAACCCAAAGAAAGAATGCGAAACGAGAAACGGTTACTTTCTCCTGGCAGATGAAAGAATTTACACTTCACCGTAGGAATTTTTCCACACCTGCAAGATAATAAATACATGGGGAAAAGATTATCCTATATTATTGATGCTTATAGTAGTTAGAACGTTATCTTACTAGATCAGCGGTGCGAAAACTATATTCACTTCCGACCCCCTCACTTAGTGTAAAATTTTGTCGCGACCCCCCGGACCACATTTTTTTTTTTTTTGCCTTCTATTTCTTATTGTCAAATGAATTCTTTGAATTTAGTGACCCACAAAAATTTTCTCGCGACCCACGGTTTGCGCACCACTGTACTAGATAAATAAAAAGACACGATTCAATTTCCAGTTAAAGGAAATATGCATCTAACTTCATTATCAAAACGAAGTTGGATTCGTTTGTCAAATGAATTCCTCATCTTAAAAATATTTAAATCAAAGTACTTTATTTCTTATTATCTGTTACAATTAAAAGGTTCTGAATAGCAATAAATAACTGTTGCGTAAGACTTATTAACTAAACAGATATTTGTTATTAAATGAGTGACTGTGTTGCCTTAGAAGTCAAGTAGTGCTAAATAAATTTTTATTCGTATTGTTTTCTATTCGTACATTGCGGAATTGAGGGACATCCACACTGTTTTCTATAACTCTAAGTTATTTGACTTATTAGAAATTTTAAAGACAAAAGTTCCGTATTTTTTCTTCTCTGTTTTTAACAGTTTCTTCTCAATCCTGCTTTGTATTCTCTTTAATTTTCCTAGTTTTGATATGTAATATACATATTTCAGACTTAAATTGCTTTTCTGGATTAATTCAAGTAAGACGATCCATTTTAAATTTTCACTTAGAGATTTTTTTTTTCTTTAAAAAGTGCGTTAGCTTTTATTTTACTATCAATTAGTTTAAAACTGCATATTTTCCAACACAACAACCAATGAATATAACATAGTTACTGTTAACATAAATTAATTTATCACTGTGGTAGTCGCACACTAAGCAGTGACGGAACGCTCGCGATAGGGTGACACAGATCGCGATCGTTTTTAAAATTTTTTCTTAATTAGTTTTCGGAGGTAGGAAAAAAAAAGCGTGCCGAAACAGCGGTCCAGCTTCACTGCACCCCTGTAATTGATGAGGATTTTACAATAAAATTTGTATATGCCACTTTCAGATTATCATTGTAAAAGTATAAGTTTGATAAAATGAGGTCAGTGGCGAATCCAGGATTTGGGTCTGGGGGTGACTGAGGTCCTAAAAATTTTGTATCGTCGTGACGAATGTCCAACCTCATGGCTCATGTAAACCAAAACACTTTAACTTTATAGACTTTATTGACCTGACAAAAAGAATTATAAAGAGCAATATAATACTTTCGATAATTTAATAAAAATTATATTGAAAAAACTAGTCAAAAAATGTCTTCGACCCTATTAACGCTACTAGTACAAATGGAATGACTAGAAAAGTAGGAAAACTTTCGAGCCTGTCAAGCCAGAAAGCAATGTTGACATGTTTTTATTATTTTTTAAAGGGAATTAAGAACAAACAGTTGTAATTATTTTAAATAAAATCACGAATTCTGGTTTATCTCTGGAGGGGGGGGGGACTGAAGCGCCATAGGCCCCTTCCCGGATTCGCCACTGAATGAGGTCCAATCAATAAAATTTATTTGCACGTCACTTGGCTTTGCCCTAATTTCCTTATAAGCATTTCTACTTTGTTTGTATAAATAATATCTTAGCACATTCTTAAAATTAAAACTGTTTTTAACAGAAATATTTTTAAAGAAAAGAAAGAATGTCTTTGTTTATTTATTCCCTCTAAGGCCGTTAGCCAAATGTTCACTTATTCTGAAAATTTGATAAATAGACAAATATATATATATATATATATATAGGTTAAGCCAACGCATGCGTTGTTATAAAATCTTAAATCTATTTAGGATTTTAAAAGCACAGTTGAGTCTCGGTAATCCGGACTGGATGGGACCGAACCCTGTCTGGATCGCCGAAAGGTTGAATTAAACAGAATTTGCCTTAAACTTTTCCTACAGCTTAGTAACAAAATGCGCGCATTATTATTTTCGTACTGACCTCCCACTAAAATTAGTTTACCTTGTTTTTTTCTTTTAAGTCTCGTCCGGATTAGCAGGACTCTACTGTAGAGTTGAAGAAATAATTTTTAAAAGAGAAATTATTTCTTCAACATGTTTCCCTGAGATTATAAACAAGCACAAGCACACTCTTGAAGCGAATGCACCTTTTGATATCAGATAATTTATTTTAATCTTTTCATGGACTACAAAGTATAAAGTAATAGATTTTGAGTTAAAATCTGTTGGTATTGCTTTGTTTGTACACCATTTTTCTGAGATCGTCCTCGAATATATAATCTGTACTAATAATAAAGGAGACTGTTTATGTCGGCGCTTTACGGGATTGACCACTGGACTTCGAGCTATGAAATTTGGGAAGAACATTCTTTGTAGGATGGGAATATGCACCTCGGAGCCGGGTTTTTTTTGAAATTTTAATTAATTAAAAATTAAGCGAAATTTTGGCGTTTTTCCTTAATAACTTACGAAAATATAACAGCACAAAAATCATTTTTAAACCATCTGGAAATGCAAAAAATCATCTTTTTAATTCTATCAATTAAGTCCTCTACATCTCAGTAACTACATATGTTAAAAACATAACTAATGCCTTATTTTAGAGATAAAGGGTAATAACGGAAGATGCAAAAAAAAAAAAATTGAAAATCGGAATTGTAGTTCAGTGAGTTGCAAAGTTGGGCAAAAATACCCATGAATTGGTGACGCGATCCTCTATATCTCGGTAACTACATATGTTAAAAACATAACTAATGTCTTATTTTAAATTGAAAATAGGAGAAGAGCCACGCCAGTAAAGTAGCCCTACGTCTTTGACATCAGGGGCTGTTTGAAAAAGGCAGCCTCCCGTCATTTTTTTTTTTTTGCCTGTTTATTATGAAAAGAAAATAGCACTTTTTGCATTATTGAGGGAAAACTCATGTTCGTTTGACTGGATTATTGACAATGAATTTTCACAATTCACTTTCGAAGCTAAATAAATGACATTTTTGAAAATATCCCAAACAGAACCAAGTATCAAGTACTGCATTTAAAATTAGAATTAGATTTTTATTTATTTAGTTTTAAGTAGTAATTACAGGCGTTTTTTACCTTTTTTTTTTCCTCCATTCAAGTTTGCGCAAGAAGACAAGTTATGTTTTTGGTATTCAGATGGTCCCCCCCCCCTTTTCTTTCTTTCTCTATTGTTATTCGAATACGCGTAAGAAGAAAAGTTATGTTTCCGATGTTTAAGTTATTAGTTCTTGCATTTTTTCTTTCTTTTTTTTTCTCTTCATATATTAAATTTCCCTGTACGTCAAACGGTCTGGGCGTGCATAAAGAACTTTCTTTGGGAAAGGTTGTTCTTTTTGCAAACTTTTCGCATTTTTATGCAAATCATATTGCTTGATAAAAAGGCTAAATTTGAAAGTTTTAATTCAGCAAGAAATGGTTCAAAGGACATTTACATTTGTTGGGGAAGGTTAATGATACTATTTGTCGAAAAAAAAAAGAAAAAAACCAACTGATGAAATGAAAAATGTGAAGTTCGATCAACGCCGGGTTACCAGCTTAAAGGTAATAAAAAGGTTAGATTTGAAAGTCTTAATTCAACAATATAGGTTTCAAAGGATATTTACATTTATTGGAGAAAGTTAGTGACACTATTTGTAGAAAAATGCCGGAGACTGGCATATGAAAAAATATAGATCCTGTGCAACTCCGGGTTATCAGATAGTATTTAATAAAATAATTAATAAAATTCAATGCTCTTTCCGATTTGTTCCCTATGCAATAAATACGTGAATTATCACGTCTAAAGCTCCTAATATTTTTTGAAGAAATGGAATGGGGGTTATATGGAAATATTTGGATCCCCAGCAACATCGGGTTATGAGCTAGTTTATCACAAAATTTTTCACATCTTAACTGATGAATGTTTGTATTTTCTAATGAACAAAATTGAACTTCGCAGCAACGAAGTTATTTTATATAAAAAGAATAAATATTACCTTTTTATTTTGCATTTAATGTCAGTAAGTTCGTTTACGATATTTTTAATATTGCATCATTTTTAAATAAAAGTGTAGTTTTGTTTATGAAGATAAGTGTTTATACGCATTAAAACGTCTTAATCATTCTAATCTCTTTCGTTTTTATGATAAAGGCAAGTATGTCATAATGCGGGAAACTGAAAAGACCAAACCAGCATGATTGGTCCCGCCTTAATTTTCTCTGTCCCAGTCATCCCCTGCTTGAAAATAGCGGAACTTGGGCAGAAGAAAAGATTCCTTTCCTGGTTCATAATTATTGTCTCGGGGGTCGGGAGCAAAGCACGCCCTAAAAGCAAAGCAGAAGGATGGAAGTGCCTTTCCTCCCTTTCGCACACAATATGGTTCTTTTTGTCCCTGTGGGTGGGGATGCTCAGAGGCTTTTCCTATTCCGCTTCAACTGGAAAGTAATGGGTTGTGACATAGCAACTGTAATGCGCCTAAATTTAATTAAATATGAGAACTATTATTTGGGTTATCGTGCTGTTTTCATCACATGACTTTTACATAAAAATTCTTTCACTTTTCTGGATAAATATGTTCTAACTATTATTTTGTTTGAATTAACTTTCGTCGTTCCTGGATTAAAAAAAAATAAACAAACTGCTGGCCATCAAGGTTTTATGTACAATGGGACACCTAAAACTATAATTTTGATTTTATTTCCTTTAAAACACAAATAACACAATCTGAATTTAAACATAGTATCCAAACTAATACAAGCGGCCTATTAGGATAGCATACATATACAAATGGAGCTTAAAGTGTAAGAACTTCTGCCAAAAAAACTCCTTGGAAATTTAACTATATTTAAAATTTGTTGGAGCTTGTCTGTATATTTGAAAAGGTCACTAATTCAAATAGCGTAAGTCAGGGGTGGCGAAGCTTTATGTATCAACGTGCCATTTTTTCTAAAAAAACGTTTAATGAGGTCATAGACGTGCCGTCAAATAGTACTGTCAATGCTTCACAGTGAACTTCGTGATCTGTGGCGTGCCCAAAATATTGTGTCGCGTGCCATCAATGGCACGCGTGCCATTGGTTCGCCATCCCTGGCGTAAGTTATACAAACCATTTTGCAACCCACATGTCGATTCTTCCATAAAATGAATATAAGGGCAGAAAATTATTTATCCTAGAATATTTGTTTCAAGAAATCATTAGTCATGCAGCTGAATTTTTTTTTTTTTTTTTTTTTTTGCAGACCTGTGTTATTAAACTACAAAATCTTTATTTGAACGTATGCTCAGAAAGCAGTTTTGATGATATGCTGCACAATTAAGGATAACTGGTAGAGATTTATGCGCATGGCCGGTAACTATATCAAACGTGGAAATTATGCCACTGCTAACCACGAATGTGTATTATTTATTATTTTATTATTATAGCGAATAGAATTTTCATTTCCTGACTAAGAAGGATATAACAAAAATAATTCTACAACACAAATAATTCACGATATAAATGTATCTTAAAAACTGAAGGTCAAGTAGAAATAGGTGATATATCGAAAGTTAATTTCACAGTAATTAAAAACACACTATTTAATGTTTCCTAACATTTCTAAGCAATTATACTGAACTTTTATGACAATCTCAGAATAATATATCAGTATATATTTATTTAAATTGTTTAACAAATAAATATTTTGATTGCTTCAATATATACTTTTATACAATATAAACTTTTTTATTTAATTAAAAAATTATGAATAAGATATATGTATTTCAGAAAGCAGATTCAGAATTAAATAAATTATAAAATTTATTTAATTACAATATATACTTTTATTTAATTAAAAAAAATTATCAATGATATATATGTATTTCAGAAAGCGTATAAAAAAATTTATTTCGGAGACGAAAGCATACATTTAGCAGTCCTGCGCGACCTGTAAAAACATTCACAAAATTGGACTTGTAAAAAACAGGATAATTTCATTTCCAATAGGGAAGGAAAGTATGCGTAAGCGCCAAATCTTACAACCCTATTTGTACGCAACTGCTGCCAGCGCCCTCTGGATAATCAATCATGTTTGTCGCTTCAGGGAACAGAAAATAGTGCGCAGCCTGAGGCGGTGCCTATATATAACGCTATCCTGGACGAAGTGTTTATATCTGTAATTGATGTTAAAAAAAGGATAATAATTTCAGTACAACTGATATAAGGTTTTTTATGATTTCGTGTTAGTTTATATTTCATTTCTCAGAATTTTTAAAGATGTTTTTGTGTGTTTAATCTTTATGATGGCTGTGTAGCGTTTCTGCTTCTTTTTATATTTCTACACTTAGCACTTTATTGCATTTTTAAAAACATATAGAGAAAATATTTTAAATGTATTAATCAACGAAAATTGTTGGTTCAAGTTAAATGGACTGAATCATGAGTATGAAAATAATGCAGAATTACCAATACCTTATGCAAGTTCCTAATGGAGGTGATCAAAATTTTAAGAATTTCGCTTTTAATAGTTTACATTATGAAAACTGTATTTGTAAAAGATTGGAAGCAACGGATTTTTATAGCAAGCGAACTGAAAATCCAGAAGTGTACCCCAAAAGAACGGAGGGATCGGACATATATCCGAAAAGATCTGATTCCTCTGAGATTTATAACAAAAGACTTGACAATAATGAAGCATACAATAAACGTCTTGATGGATCTAATGCATATAATAAAGAAGCACAAACTCCTATTAATAATGTTGCAATAAAAAAACGCTTTTTAAATAATTCGTCGAATAATTCATCTCCAAAAATGAATTTGTGCGATATCTGCAAAAAGAGTTTTTCTACAAAAGGTAATCTTCAAAACCATCATGTTGTTCATAGTGGTCAAAAACCTCATGAATGTTCTGTTTGCAAAAAAACTTTTTCACAGAGAAGCACATTAGGCAAACATTATCTGATTCATACGGGAGAAAAACCTCACATATGCAGTGTGTGTCAACGAGGCTTCCGACAAGCAAACAATCTCAGGATACATTTTCTTACACATTCTGGTGAAAAGCCTCATTTATGCAGCATATGTGAAAGAGGTTTTACTCAGAAAATTGCTTTGCAAAAGCACATGCTGACTCATACTGGAGTTAAACCTCATGAATGCAATGTGTGCAAACGTCGATTTACAACTAAGGGCAATCTGCAAAAACATTATCTTACTCATACTGGTGAGAAACCACATGTTTGTAGTATCTGCAGTCGTGGGTTTTCTCAAAAGATAGCTTTGAAGAAGCATCATTTGACACATACAGGGGAGAAACCACATGTTTGTAGTGTGTGCAGTAAAGGTTTCACAACAAAGGGCAATCTTAAATCTCACTTCAAGCGCCACACACGCGAGAAGTCAGGAATGTCTTCTTCTATTGCTCATTCCATAGTTGTACCTGCTTCAATAGCTCAGTCTTTGCTTGTGCCAACCTCTATTGCACAGTCGATATTGTCTCCACCTCTGACACAGGCTCATCAAGTATCAACATCTCATACCCAGTCTCGTGGAATTAATACTTCTATGACTCTACCACATAACCTCAAAACTTCCATGACTCTGTCACAAGGACATACTGCTTCCATGTTGCAGTCACATGGCTCTGTAACTTCCATGACACCATCTCATAGGGCTATGGCACATTCTCGTGGATCAGCAACATCTATGCCTCAGCCAAATGGTGTAGCAACTTCTATGAGCCAGTCAATGAATGCTCCATCTTCAATGGCACCATCAACTTTGGCTCCATCACATGCAGGCTTAACATCAATGGCACAGTCTCATTCTATGGGTACAAGTCTTACCCAGTCACGTGTACCGTCATCTGTTGATCAGTCTCTAGTTCAAGCATCTCTTGTGCAATCTCATGTTCCTTCATCAGTTGGTCAGTCTCTATCTCCAACTTCTTTACCACAAGTGTTGGTGCCATCTTCTCTAGCTCAGGCCCTGAATGTCTCGACTTCACATGCCCAGGCAGTCGCATCATCTTGCATTGAATCTACATCTCATGGTCAGAATGTTCAAACTTCTCCATCTTGTGTTCCGACCTCTCATACTCATACACTCACAAGGTCTGAAGATGGCTGTAAAGGGCAGCATATTACAGTTTTATAATGTAGATTGGCACTTCTTAACGATAACACCAATGCATGCCAGGTAGACTTCTTACTTTAGAGTAACAGCTTATGCTACAATTTAGCAATTGTTAATATCATGCATTAATAGGTCTAGGCAGCTATTTTAAAATGTAGGCCCAATAGTGCCAAGATGCTGTATGTGGAGATAAGGTTTTCAGTTTTTGAAAATTATTATGTTTGGATTTTTATTCTTGCTATATACTTATGATTTTAAATGGTCTTTTCAGTTTTAATACAAGATGAGTTTTGAAATTTTATATTTATTAGACTAAACTGTTTATTGACATCAATGATTTATTATTTAATCATTCATATTTCTATCTTTTTTTATGTTTCAGATTTTATAAAATGAAAAAGGAATTCTGAATATGATTGGTATCAACTTTCTAAGTGAACCAAAACTTAATGCATATTATTAAGATTATGAGGTTTTTCAACTTCCTCCTTTGTTATTAATTAAAAAAAAATTATTCAGGTTCTTGTCAAAGCAATAATGATTTTTTTTTAAATTAAAATATTTATTGGTGTCACTCTCTGCTTAGAGGTAGTTCTTTCTTTATGAATAGCTATTGATTATGGGGTTGGGAATGTAACTTTATTGAAGAAAATTATTTTTTTGAGTTAAATTTTTTTTTCAAATTTTATTTGTAGTTGTCGTAGATGAACAAATTTGTTGTAATATTATAATATAACAAAACTTTTCTAAATATCCTTTTAAATAAAAAAAAATAATTTATGAGTAATATATATTTTTATCTGATTTACTCCTGGTGTAAGTCTATTTAGTTAAAATCTTTCTGAGATTTTTAATCTCTTAATTTTTCTTTCATCTTCTATATTAACCTCTGTATGCATTCTGTTTTTGCTAAGCTGTAATTATTTTCCCATGTAATTCATTTTCTCTGTTTTTAATCTTATATGAATTAGTTTTATATGAAATTTAACATGCCTGAGAATGCAAGTTAAAAAAAAAAATCATATTTTTGAATAATTTATTCTTTGATTATAGTCTAAGACAATTGCATTTGAAAGTATGAATACTACACTATGCATCATTACACTTGATTAAATAGTCTTGAATATGAAAAGTGATATATATCACTTACCTAATTACCAGCTGTCAATATTCTGTGTATTGAAATTATGTATTTAAAACACAGTTAATTATTTCACAGGAGGTTCTGTATACTTCTAAGGCTGAACATTCAGAAGCACTCTACTCCATGCAAATTCAACCGCTTCACACCAACATATGTTATCAGTGCGAGAAGAATTGGTCCAGTCGATGAGAATTGGAGCAGTTTGGTTGGAATTTTGGATATCCAACCAGTCTGAATATCTAGCCGCTGTATTTGGAGTACCAGGCCATAAATGCTGAAATGCATTTATTGTAGATATGTGGGGAACCTCTCTTGCTACAGGAAATTGGAAGGGGCAGAGGAAGAAGTAGACGCAGTAAGGGATCTGAGTGACTTTTAGTGGATGGATTTGCATTGTGTGGAGTGTCCGTGAATGACATGCCTAAATAGATGGGCTAAAAAAATGGACTTGCGTGGAGTGGAGCACTTATGATTGACTAGCATAAGACATGTAAAAATATATTTTACATCTTTCATTGGTCATGAGGTGGCTTGTTGTTTTTCATGTGCTGTCAACTTGAGTTGTTACTGGTTATAATATTTTCCTTATACTTATTTTTCTGTGTTTTTGCCTTTAAATAATTTGAGCAGCTCATATGTATACTTATATGTGATTATATCTTACTTTAATGAAGTTGCATTTATAAAACATGTTGATAACCAACCAAGACCTACTTCTAGAATTTAATTAAAGTTTTATGTTATGAATATGCTACTAATGCGAAGCAACACAAGTGATTTGATAGTAGCATTTAACATATCTGTACATAGGTGATACATGTAAGTTGTTATGCATTTATTTCAATTAAGTTGGGGTAAATTTTTACATTTATCTTTAATACTTAAACATACTGTTTCTGTTTTATACTCCTTATTTGTGTTTTTAGTATTTTTATTGGAAATTATTTTTTTTGGATATATTTATTTACATTGTGCATTTAATAATTGAAATACTAATTTTTAACTTACTGTTACAAAAGAGCTAATAAATGTTATTTTCAATAAATGAACACTGAGGAATAAGTAAACAAGATTTAACCAAAATCTTTCTAAATCAGTATTTATTTTTGTAGTAAAAAAATTTAGTAATTTTCCAATAGATCTGGACAGCAGTTCCCATGAAGCTAATATTTTTGTGTCAATGTCATTTTTCTGTTGGCAAGAAAATGCAAGTTCTACAGTATAAGATTTTGGTACTTGCCACATTATTTGGTTCGTGAAAGTAGAGGAAGTTGAGGTAACAAAAAAGTGCCAAAATTATTTTCCAATGCATGATGGCTATTAAAAGTGTTTTAATTTCTTTGAACTGGCATGAATGATTGGATTTGTTAATGAATATAAGCAGTGGCGGACTGGGTCTGAAAATAATGGTTGCCAGAAGTTCGTGGGGCCCATACATATCTGAAAATATATCCATAATTCATTCTTATATATACATATAACAACAAACATTTTTTAAAAACACAAAATTCTAAAAATTAAAAAAAAATTACAAAATGAAGAGCGGTTTGCCAGGATATTTTTCCATTTGTCAAGTTTTTTCTTCCTTTTCTTTTGTTTGTCTTTCTTTTTGTTTACATTGTTATATATATATATATTACAAATGCGCTGTGATACCTAAAAAATAGATTTCAGACTCCTTAAAGACAAGATTCTTTTGAAATATTTTTAATCAAAGCAAGTCTATAATGATTCGGACCGTAACAGAAAAATTTAAATCCTGATTAAAAAAAGTAAAAACAAGCATAATGATGGACATTACACTGAAACCACCTCCAAACATCAAGATTTTTGGCTAAATTAAATCTAAACAAATATGAAGAGAAAGGATCGTGGATAATTGATATGTGTCAGTTATTAATCGCTATTGGCATATGATCCCATACACTCTTGGTGGATAAAGTATGTATGCAAAATTCGGGAAATTTTATGCAAATGCGTTGTTTAAAAATCCTTCTAATAAAATAGGCTTGAATTTCTAATATTTGATTACATTAGATAGCCGTCTTAGCAAAATGGTCTAAAATTTCACTCCCTAGCTTTGACCTAGGTGAGAATGACATGACTTTTAATTCAGAAATTTTATTTTCGACATCTAAAGCTTACAAATTTTGATTTGATTTTAGTACTTTTTAATGTTGGGATGGAAGGCAAACTCTCAGCGAAGAATTTTATTTTTACTCCATTCTTCAAGGTTCACCCTACTCCAAAATTAAATGCTAATCGTACGCTCTGAAAGATACGCTACGCACGTCCTACTCTCTCCTGACTAAAAGCAGAAATACCACTTTTCTCACCAATTATTTTCCATGAAAGAAAGACCAATAAAATTGAGGCTCTTTCTGTCTCCTAAAACATTGTAAACATGACCATATAAATGCCCCCAAACCCATAAATAAAAGGGTGAGCGTAGTCTTTTCATCGATGTCATTTGGTTTCTTCAATGGACAAAATTTCTCCCCCCCCACACACTCTAGTAACAGTTTCAGCCAAGAAAACCGTTTCTTTTAAAGACAGGCAAATTCCCTTGTTTGTCAGCTTTATGACAGTAAAATTAAACTACAAAAAAGAAAGAAAAAACTACTACTATAGACATCTGTCACAAGAGCGGCACCCTTTCTGCATAAAGGAATGCAATCCCTTCAGTCTTTCCGGGGCTTAGGAAACCATTAAAAAATCTAAATGAAAGAGATGCCCTGTTCCAACGGTCAGAGTGTTGCTCGAGGGTCTGTAGAGTCATGCGGTTCTCACGCGGCTGGTCAGCTTTCGACCAGCCGCACCGCACAGCGGGTGGTCAAATTCCGACGGCAATAAATCCCCAACAAAGGATATGGAATACTGAAATATAGACCTTGGGTACAGGGCTATTTTATTTATTTATTTGTTTCAGAAAAACTTACTATACAGAAAGAGCTTCCTTTTCTCTCTGTCTCTCTCTCTTCCTGGGGGCCCAAACTGTCTTATTTTAAGGGGGCCCATTTGCCATAGGGCAAGCTGGCAACCTCGTCAGTCCGCCATTGAATATAAGTATTATTTTATCATGTCTTATTTAAACTGTTTTATTATTATTTAAAATTCAAGCAACATACTCATAAAAATGATTAAATGTAAATTATAAAGCAATATATATTTTTCTCTTAATTAAGTATCATTGTGGGATTAAAAGTTACATTGCTTGATTATAATCTCAAACAATACCTACTTTAATAATCAATTAACTTGTTTGTTATTTAAGTGAATAAAATCTTATTTGATTATATTTTATAACTTTTGCTTCTGAATATATTTTATCTTTGAACTGGCATGAATGATTGGATTTGTTAAGCATTATTTTATCATGTCTTATTTTTATTATTATTTAAAATTCAAGAAACATACTCATAAAAATGATTAAATGTAAAAAATGTAATTAAAATACACAATTTTTCTGTATTCTAGTTTTCTTTTTTAAATTTTATGCACATGAAAACTTCAAAAAAATTGCATAAATTATTTTGAATATATAATAATATGCATTTAAATGAACAAATTAAATTCTAGAAGTCTAAACAAATACTATGAAATAGCATTCCTTTCTGGTTATTTTCTTTTAACATTTGTATATTTTGGATGAAAATGAAGTGTTCTTGAAAACTTTTTAGAAAAAGGTTCAGAAATATTAAAACAAGAAGTAACTTTTTAGAAAAACTTTGGCTAATTTAGACACTGTACAAGTTTCCGTAAATGTAAATTGTCTTTCATTTAAATGCTGCTTAAGGTAATTACATTTTTAATTATAATTTTTCAATAAAACTTATTGGAAACATACTTATATTTTGTTAAAATAATTTGCTGCAATTTGTATTGCATTGTTAGGCAGCTATTACCATTGAGATTATAATTTATTGAGTATATGTCATTCACTTTTAAATGCAAGCTTTTTCAGGCATATGTAATGTGATTTAGGATGATTTTAAAGTTGCTTCTGATTATTTCTGATAATGTTTTAACGTATTGGAAAATCTTAAAATTTCAGGTTGAAATACAAGAAATGAAATCTGATTTTCTTTGAATGTGGAGTCTTTTACTGAAAAATAATTAAAAACAAATCTCTGTAGAGATAAAACTATATTTAGATACAACAATTTGAATTATTTTTAAAATATGCATTTTTTAAGAAACTATATTTTTAGGCTTTTGATATTATTATTTGTTATCAGGCCTTCAGTACATTAAATTGCTTTCAAAACAGCTCTAAAGATATTTGTTAAGCATATCCTACTGTCTGTCCATCATGAGAACTGCTGCCCACCAAGTTGCTGTAGCAACTGGTTATGTCGGGGAAGATCCATTTCAAATAGGAGGAATCTGACAGTAGTCGGGGTTTTATTTTATTCTTGGTGCCAGTTTGTGGTGGTAAAAAGAGTACATGATTTGTGAATTTCTACGTACTCGAAATGGATTCCTCCTATGATAACCTGTTTCTATAGCAACCACCATCACAGAGGCAACTTGGTGAGCAGAGTTCTCATGGTGGGCAGACAGTATATGGTAATTCTTATAGCATTTCAAATATTCTGAAGTAATTAAATTGCTTAAAATGGTCAAATGTCTTGAATTTTGGCCACATGGTATTGCAGTAAATAAGTAATATCAATCAAATGTTTCAGACCTTGGTTTTATTAAATGTTATTTCACAGCATTTTATTTTTTTTTGTATTGAACTTATTTTAACATTATGTTGGATTTACAGCTTTTAAATTTGTAGTTTACTGTGTGTTTACATGATTATCTATGCAATTTTGTATATTTAGAAATGTATGGATTTGTCAGAGATCTTATTCCCATTTGTTCCCCTATGTGAATTGAGTAGTCAAGTTGTAGTTGGTATATTTCATAGGGAGGTAGAATTCTGATGTTCATAATCATTAGTATGTGTGTGCATTTATATAATGCAGATAAGATTTGAGGTCTATCATGATGGCAATCCATTTGTGAAAATATTTTAGCTACTTAACACCTTGAAAGTATCAATTTGCAATCAATTTTAATTTAAAATGGTACAAGTCACTGTTGTGCAAGCTGCAACAAATGTTATATCCATCCAGATGCAATAACAATTCCAGCATTGAAGTGGAAAAATTAAGTACAACAAATGTGAAATTCTAAACCTGCTTCCTGTGTATATTATTAATAGTTTTGTATTTGTAAAATTGGTTTTGTATGTTTTTAATTGACTTTCATGTTAGACTTTTCATTGTTTGTTTTGTATACTCTATATAAAGCTTTTAAATGTTGTTGGTTTACTGCTTGTATGTATACATTTGTTTATTTCTATGATTGTTATATTATCTATCTAGTCATTTTGCTTTTATCAATTTTTTTTACAGATATTGATTTGTTTTGTATTTTAAAATTGTTTTTAATGAAAAAAATAGTGCTTGATTACAAAGAGTGAAAAGTACTTTGAAAACATAATAAAGTTCCTGGCGTAGCATGGTATTTAGTTTTTGTTTCTATATATCCTCTTTTTCTATTTTATTAGCTGGCTGATTGCATTTTTTTTTTATTGTGACATAGCCTTATTAATCGTTAAAAGCTAAAGCTCTAGTTTAGCCTCTTATCTGTGGTGCCCGAACTCCACTCGTGCATCAAATTGTGACATTTTAAAATTTATAAGCTAAAATTAAGCCATTCACAGACGTTATGATTGGATGCAAGAAAAGACAATCTAAAAAAACTCCAGTATTCCTTTGTCTCGTAGTTCACTTAGTCCAACAACACATTCTCAAAACAAAGAGGTCATGTAATTAAATAGCAGAGGAAACAACAACAAGGGGTTGGGAATGATTATGATATGAGATGAAATTATATCAAACAGCTGAATTGACAACCTCATATGTACAGACCATCATTTTAGTGAATGTAACTTGTGCTTTTTGCTTTACTTTAACTTGCTTCAGCATTTTTATTGAGTTCAGTGAACTGCAAAACAGTTTCCGAAACAGAGCTTGCACTTTGGTGTTAAGATAAAGTGCAAGCGTCTTGCCCGACACTTGACAACCATTTATTAATTGGCATTCCCTACCACTTACTGTAGTTACTATGATTTTAAAGTAGGGGAGGGTGGTCAACAATGAGACAAAAATTTTATTTTTAGCTCCCACACTATGGTAGCTAAAATTTCTTTAAAAATAATTTTAGGTAGACATATTATTATAGTATTTAAGGATGTACAGTTTATTAATATACCACTTAGCTTTTGAGCTATAAAAATATTTTTTTACACATAGTAAATATGGAGTACAATGAGACGCAATTTACATTATCAAAATATTTAATTAATAAAGAAAAAAAATTACAGATGACATTTAGCAATGCAAAAGGCCAAAAAATTCGAAATGGAAAAGAAACTAAGTACCCTACTCAAATTGTGGTATATTCATTTAATATTAATGAACCAAAAATCGAATCCAAATGAAATGAGCGATTTTTGTCGTTTAGTAAAATCTAACATTACAGGCTGGGGTCCTAACATAACATTATCCTTATGTCCTTTTCTGGCACGGATGTCACATCCGGAATATTAGGCTGTACAAATTTCTCGACAATTTTATCACTTTTTCTCAAGAAACTCACTACAACGTCTCCATCACAGTCTTTGCCTTCAATAACTTTTCCAATGTAAAAGATAGCTTTCTTTGCTCGAAATTCCACTAAAACTTAATCTCCTTGTTCTAGACTTCTGTCCAGTTCTTCAAAATCATCAGACCGTATAGGCCTAATGGGCAAAATATCATCGTCCGACTCATCGCAAGCAATGGCCCTCTCATCAATGTTCGTATCTTTGTCTGATGAAACCAAATCTTCAAATAATTTTCTCTTTTTAGGAACAGGATTAGATTTTTTTGGGTGATTCTGCCAAACGTTGTGCTATTTCGTCTTTCATGGGTGTGTCCGTAGCAATCATGCTCTTTCCTTTCTTTCGTTTTCTTTTTCCTTTCTGTCATTTTAGGAAATACAAGAAACACGTCAGGGCTTATTGAAGCCAAGTCTTTGGCGGGTTCACTTTGCTTTTCCAGGATTGCCTGATTATTTGATTTTCCACAAATTTTTCAACAAATGGTCGGTCTGTAACTGCGCTAACGAGAAAGTCAACTTCAGAAAAAAATGTTCCGGTAGAAGGGGAAAAATGCCTGTGTTTCTAAATCCAGATAAAATATTAATAGGTGTCATAGCTTGGTCATGAGCAAAACTTGCGAGTTCACAAATTGAAACAGTTTGTCCATGATTTCGTAATAGCCAAGAATCCATAGTAAAGAAAATTACTTACCATTAATTTATAAAATTTTTCGATATGCAAAATAGAGTAAAATGGCATCTCATATTAAAAACGGAATCTATTAATTTATGATTGTACACAATGCGACAAGTCTCATCGTTGACCCACCACTTTTGTCTCATTGTGTACAAGTTGCCATGGCAGAATTTAAACAGCGGCCATCTGGCCAGTTATAGGCTAGGAGATGTGATATTACACTGATTTGTTCCTCAAATACCAAAGAATATCATGTAACCACTAATTATTTTTCAACTATTGAATGAAAAAATTTAAAAAGTAATAAAAACAAATAATAAAATTCACTTTTCTTACCTGAAAACAGAAATATGGCGCCACTCTAACCAAAATTGAATGGCAAATGTAGATACTACTTCTCAGTTTACCATAGGAGTTCTAATTTTGTACTGCCAGATTCAAAAATGCTACGAACTTTGTCTCATTGTGTACAGTTTCTCATTGTTGACCACCCTCCCCTACAGTTTTCCACGAGAGCAAATACATCTTGATACTGTGCCGCAAATTTTATGGAACTGAAAACGTCAAATTCCAGATAGGCATTCAAGAGATATTAGCATTCAGTATAGTGATTTCACACGAATGATCCGCTGAAACTTTGAGTGGAAATCGAATTTGCGAACTTCAGCAGTTGAGTTCAGATTGGCCCCTTACCATCTGAGCTAAAAAGCTTTACAAAGCAGGAGGCAGCTTAAAATGGACGGAGAATGATCAGAGACAGATCGAACAGACCACACAGATTAGCACTTATGTTTCTGAAATATTAACCAAATTGAAATTAACGAATCTGCGTGAGGCTTAATCACTTTACTCAAAAAAGATTTATTATTCCTCGTAAAGTTCATTAAACTTTGCTCCTAGTTAATAACTGAACCAAAACTTTTCGCTGCATCATTTATGTCTTTGGTATCTTACTCTGAGAAATTCAACAAAATTCCTTGTATAACTCTGAGAAAATCATAGCAATTGTTTACATTTTACCACATTACACTTCCGTTTCTGGAGCCGTATGACGACTATCCGGTTTAGTGGACTTTATTATGGAGGAAAAATAATACTCTGTTTATAAAATACACATAGAAAAAAGAAGAAGAAAATTGCATTGAGTATGGAATACAAAAATAGAGGGAAGAAAAAACCATATGTGAACTTATATTGGCACATTTTGTTTTTAGCTTCGCCGTGTGATGAAGAAAACCGAGTATGAGTTTCAAACCGCTTTCCTTACATCGACTGGGCCAAAATTTGATACCAGTCTACAATTTTCGTCTCAAGACCACTTACAAAATTTCTTCTATTTAGTCTGTTGCATTTTTGAGATTTTGTGTTCAAGGTTTGTTTACTTATATTAAGGTTCCTCATTGAAACGATACGAGGGCTATTTTTGGACGGATCCCGTCATTTTGAAACGTAGTCAGATGACGAGGAAGACACCTGAGCCGGCACCGCCCTCTCCAAACTTCTGCACCACATCAGCTGGAGATTGTTTCATCCTAGACGTCAGATTTAACGTGCACTAGTAAAACATGCATAATGTATCTTCGGTGGAATCAGGTTTGGAACCTTTCACCCACGAAGCCGAAACCTTGCTATAGAAGCTCTATTTTAGCTTTCAAATTTGTTGGGTATAAAGGAATGACTTATTTTGGGCATGCATGTCTAGCTTATAATTTTTCTGGTCGTGTCTGCGTAGGATTTTATTTGGCCTTTATTAATTTGATCGATATGTTGAATTGAACTATGTCTTTTTAATGAAAATAGTGAAATAGGTGAATATGGGAAGGTATTATACACATTTAAAAAATCACAAAATCGAAGATTTATTAAGGGAAGAAAAAAGCAAAAATCCTTGCATTTATTCTGTTAATTTTTTCTAGTGGATGAATTATCTTTAATTTTGTGTAAATACACAACTTCTCAATAATAAATTCAATGATAAAAAAATTGACTAATGAAGGAACACAAATGTGCCGCAAATAAGTGAAATGAATAATTCTAATTGCCACTGAACTTCTCTTAGAAAATAATAAAGGAAATAAAGTTTTAATTGACAAAATTTAGTATGAAATTCGTTACTCATTAATTAAAATCAGCGGCGATGAATAATTCTTTCCCAAAATTATTCTTAACGCAAATGTGCTTTAACGATTTGGTTTTGCATTATATTATTTATTATTTTGAATAAGAGATTTCCGAGCCTTTTTTCCTCACTGAAAAATCCATTTTCTTTTTCGAATTCTATCCGCTTTGATGGAGTTGATGTTGTCAGTTTCTGTCTGATAATTATTTTAGCTCCCTGTCTTCCAAAAAGATAAAAATAATAAAAAATCGAACCGTTAGACATAGCTAAGTTTTCCAATTAGTATAGAACATGCATAAGAATATGTATTTTGGCTACTGAACTGTTGAATGGGTATGAAAAAATAAAATAAAATTAAAAAAATAATAAAAACAGATCTGGATTAATTAGGATTTTGAAAGGTTTTAAATACCTGGAAATTAAAGGTGATTTAAGAAATTATTACTAATAATGGTATAAAAGAGAGTTTTCACTATGTTTTTCTTAATATGCCGCAGATGCTGACTTCGGAGAACAAAGCCAAAACGATCTAAAAGATTTTTAATATTGATAAAAAAAATTAGATTTTATTTGTCATTTAGAATAACCTTATCTGCAGAATTTTCGGAGCTGAATTTCATCTATCATATCTTGACTGCACAGTGGCGTAGCGACCGTGGGAGAGGTTTAGATTCCACGGATACCAGTTTTAGGGGCGCTGAAGGGGATAGAGGATGCCTCAAAATACCTCACTTCATTAATGACTCAGATCAGTAAAGTTGCCAAGTGATATGCCAGGCAAGAGATTTATAAACAATTTATTTCACAGTGCAAACATGAAATTGTCGTTTAGAACATTAAAAAAAAAAATATTTAAATCAAAAATGGATCTGCAGATAGACACATCTCATATCAGGAAAGTTACCGTACACAAATATCCTTGAGCGAGAAGAGGAACTCATTCAGTGCGAAGCCAAAAGGACCATCGCCATCGGTACATTTAGATTCGAGTAGCTGAACAAGTCCCGTGCAGCTTCAGATGAAGGGAATCCGTTGAAAAGGCTCCAACTCTGTTCAGGCAAAGCGGCTGTCATCAGTACTACCACACAGAGGCTTGTACAATCACCGATGCGGGGTGGCTTTAATCTGCTGGCATTCTCTCTCTCGGTCAGTCTGGGTCTTGGTCTGGACTGGCGGAAATGAAGAAGGCACTACTATATATATTTGGATAAATAGTGCGCTCGCAGAGTTGCACCTTTTTAGCATCCTTCAATAAAAATTCCACCTGCCGCCTCATGGCAAAATGAGAGGTGAAAAATGTAAAGGTTCGAGAAGCCGCCACAGCGCCATGGGTTCAAAACAATACTGCTTTTATGCAAAAAATGATGAAGGGGCAAAAATGAAAATGAATTCCATGCGCTGTTTGACCTTACTAAGCCATTCATGACGACTACGATAGGAATCACATTATTCCCCGAGCGCCAATTACCTTAGCTACGCCACTGATCATGTTGACAAAACGTTAATGCCACTTTTTAAAGTCAAATAGGATGAGGGTAAAAAAAAGAAATACTGTGCCACGGGCACCGTTTAGACGACCTAAGCCTCTGATAATGATGGGGGGGGGGGGTAAAAATCATATTAGGACCCGGGCTCCTCTTACCCTCGCTACGCCACTATGGCTACAGAATGTTTGGATTCGAATTACGTTTATTAGATCTTAACACAAAATTGTTGGTTTCATTTTAGTTTATTAGCTTAATGTCCCGTTTCGAAGCTCCACACGGCTATTTTGGGGCGGACTTTTAAAGCATAGTCAGATGATGCGGACAACACTTGAGCTGACATACCTCTTTCCAAATTTCCACCTTTCTTTCGCCAGTATGCTTGACCCCGGCGGGTAGGAAGATGGATGGATACTTTCGAATATCGAAAAAAGAAAACGTTTTTTTTTTCCATTTTTATTTTACAATAAAGCAATATTTCCCAAGCTTTTTTTGTGCCATATCCCACCTAAGCCTTTCTAAAATTCTTATTCTCCCTATGTAACGCATACATAATTTTTAATATCCAAAAATTGAATTATTCACTGAAAAAACTTAAATAATAAGCTTTAGGAAGAAATCGTTAAGATATTGTTGAGATCATTGTAAGTTAATTTTCAAAACATTTCATGGAAAACCTGAAATTCAGATCCTAAATAATTTTTCGTAATTTTTCCATTTTTTTTTTTTTTTTTTGAAAAGGTTGTGGGGATCAAAAACTTTTTTTTACACATATTTTTGAAAATTATTCAGCGAATAGATCCTAAAGAGAAATGATCTGAAACTTTATATTATAGTTGTTAAATCACAGCAGATGGTTGCTATTAAACTCTGGACGAGTCCATTTTCGAATTGCCCACTTTGGAGACAACGTGGGCTCCACGTTGGGAAACACTGCATTAAAGTATTAAAACATGAACTCAGTCAGGTTTCCTTAAGCCCGCGTTATGATTCTCCTCTTACTCTTAAGGACCTAGTTCACCAATAGAATATACCAACTAAATAAGGACTGCTAAAACACAGCAATTACCAACGCCATCAATGTATCTACTAAAATTTTATTATCGAAATAACCTTAAATAGTATGGAATTACAACATGTTGCCACAAAACCATTTACAAATAATAAGTTCAAATTCACAGACGCCCCGGTGGCACAATGGTAAATGATTCGAATCCTTACAAACTCCCAGTTATACCATCGACAATAACGGAAAAACACAAATATACACGTTGCCAATCCTTAAAAAGAATGTGACATCATATTAGTATTCGCTTACAATGTCCATGTCCGGTTTTATATTTTAATCTCATTTGTGGTTATTTTTGTTCTTAAATAGAGATTTTTATCTCTCCAAATTCTTGAAAAGGATTTCTTTTGTGTGAAAGTAAATTCTTGTTCCTGTTTTTCATTTATTACGTGCGATTACTGTTTCCTAAATTGACATTTCGTAATTCCACCTCTTTCTTTTAAAACATTTAAAAGTTTTTAAAAAATTAATTTTATTTTTTCTCTATATTAGCAGTTTGCATCACCGAGCAGTTGATTAGTTGAAGCATATCAACAGGAGCTTTAAATTTATTAGTTCCGGAATGTAGCACAAGTAAAGGAGCTGGATACAGGAATAAAATATTTGTTCTACATTAAATATCAAATTTATCTTTTCTCGGACTCAGCTATGCAATCATGAACCAGTTCCCACGCGGATAACTTGAGATTTTGCAACCATTTTCAGAAACATTAAGAGAGAATATTCAAGTCCTACACTGTTCCAAAATAAATTACTACATCATTTGTTTATTTAAAGAAAATGCATACTACTGAAAAAATTCCAATTGCAGTGTTGCATGACACAAAATGAACATATGATAAAGAATAAAAATTGGAACATTAAACAATTTAAAAATCATAATGAATTCAAAACTTGTAAACAGTAAACCTTAATAAAAATAATTAGTAGTTAGTCTGTTGTGCAACTTATGAATTCGGTTCAGGTTTGCATCACAAACTATTGATTCTAAGGTATAGTTTAAAACGCTGAACAGTGGACCCACATAATAATGTCTGGTTCCTAATTGCATAACAGCTTCCAGTTTTGCTTAGTTTTTTATTACATATTTTTTCCGTTTTGCAGACAACCATTTTTTTACAGACTCATTCTTGTCCTCGTGGCATCTATATTGTAGTAGTTGGCAGTAGCAAGTTTAAAATGAAATAGATTTTATTATTAAGTGACCATGGTTCTAATCCCATTTCGCTTAGCTTGTAACTAGCCAAGTCCATGCATTAAGGTGATTTAGCTCCACTATATGGAGGTAGGTTGCCTTCCTGGAGAGCTTTCAGATGAAACCGCCCCAACTCTGTGTTCCGTTGGATGGAAAAAAAACTTTAGAAGCCAGACCGACTCCATCGAGCAATTCATTGCTAAAGGACTAACAAACTTATTCCAAGCGCATCAGTTTGCCAGCTTTTGAATAATGTTGGCTAGGTGCACAACCCAAGAATCGAACTCGCAACCTCTTTCCCTCGATTTATGTTCCTTCAGGCATGCCTAAGGCCTTAACACACTAGGCTGCTAGCATAATTGATATTTAGTGAAAGATCTGAAACTATGGCTGCGTGACTTACTAAAAGGTTCGCTTCAGAATTATTTTCTGACTTTCAGATGGTTGTGATATGATTTGTGGACCAATTTTAATTAACCTTTTCTTCATGGGGAGCGATATAGAGGCGTCATCACTGAACTATTAAAATTTCTCTACCTCTGCGGAAAATAGCATGCGAGTCCTTTAATAAACCTATATATTTCTACTTCCTTATCTTTGGGAATCCCCTACCCTATCTTGAGATTTCACCAAATTGTTATTTAAAGGTATGTGCGTTGACTATATCTGCAGAATTATGTTCTGGAAATTTAAATGATATTCATAGTTTTCCTTTCTACGTAATTCTAGCCAGACTTTTCCTCGGCTGAAGAATTTGCTCGAGGCGGAACGATTTACAAATTCTGAAAAAGTGCAGCGATGAAGGAACTGGAGGCCCGGTACACACATGCGATTTGTGTCGGAGAAATCAATCGCGGCAAAATGCCGGAGAAGCAATGAAGTACGGTGAGAATAGTTGGAAAGTGCACACGCCGCAGAGAAAGAGTGTCTTTAGTGGCTTGTCCAGAACTTTTGCGGCTCGAGGGGAAAGTGCTGAGCAAATGTGCCGGGCGTTTTTATCTCTGTACGTACGATGGCAAAAGTGCTCAGTTGTAAAGATAGTTGCTTCAAAGGAAACACCAAATATACAGGTTCTATCTGTATTCGTTTTTCCGTAATAAAACAAGTTCGGGAACTTTTTGAACTCAGTATTATTTATCAGACTATATATAAAGTATAGATTTTTGAAGGTCAGCCCCAATAGGATAAAGAATAGGAAATCTTTATCTTCTGAGCTGAAATAGTCTTTTTAGTCTTCCATAATCCTTCTTCTAATGGGCTGTTTCACGGTGGCAATGTTTCGACTTCGAGATCCAATACCACCAGAAAATCCGATGTTTACTTAGGTCTGTTTTCTTTAAATTCGTTAAGGTGAAACATCTTCCCGCTGGTGTGGTGTGGAAGTTTGGAGAAGGAGTTACCGGCTCAGGTATTGTCCTTGTCATTTGATCAGGATTCAGAGGTACGAAGTCCCGAAATAGCTAACATACACTCTGTTAACAGGACCACATACACTGATCTTTAGTGGAATCAGATTTCGAACTTGGAACCCTCCGGCCCCGACGCCGAGACCTCATCATTAAGCCTCCGCCATTAACCATTGTTCAGAATCAACATGCCTTAAACATGCATCTCTTCAAAGTAACACAAACATTGGTTTTATAACTTAATGTTCTTCGGTCTTTTCATTCGTTTACTATTTTAAAATGTTGGAAAATACTAAATATGACCATCTCTAAGCTGCACTAAACTTTTTGTTTTTGATAAATTGTCTAATGAAATTAGTGGCCTCGTGTAGCTTCAAACCGAGAAATTAATCGAACTAAAATAAACTCTTTTAATTGTGATTTTACCTCCCTTAACTAATACTAATAATTAATCGAATGCACTACACTGTTCTTAAAAGATTCTACCTAAAATTGGCAACCAGATCGCTCAGGTTGTTTGGCTTAAAACTCATTTTCTACGAGGTGCATATCGATTTCAGCGTTATCACAGACGGGTGCTTCTTAATACAGGGATATTGATTACAATCCATCAGTTTATTTTCCCCAAATTTATCTCAAGACGGCAGTGGTTGGTCGACACTTAGAATAAAAATTTCGGAACTCATTCATCACTTCTGGTTCCTTGTCAATATGGTCAAGAAACGGTGTAGGAGCAGACGTTTGCAAAGGAGAATTCATTTTCTTCAATTTTAATATAGTGAGCTTTCTGTCTATTATATTGGATAGAATTAACTGTTTATCAAAGGTTAAATTGAACTCTCAAATATATTAGGTTTTTTTTCTTAAGTTAGAGTGTTCAGTTGAAAATTGAAAGATTCACAGAAGAAAAAAGATTTCGTTCGATATTTTATCGGAAAACCCCCCTAGTTCGTTGCAGTTTAGAGATGGTCATAAAATTGGTATTTTCCAATGATTTTAAGTAATGAACGAATGAAAAGAGTGACGAACATAAAATTGTATGATCAATGTTTGTGTTACTTTGAAGAGATTCATGTTTAAGACGTGTTGATTTTCAGTGGGCGGCGAAAGTGGGATGAGGCAAAGAATACCTAAAAGTGCCCCGAAGTATAGGGGACAGACAACAAAATTTAAAAATTTAGTTACAAAATTAGCCAGCTTTCCCGGACAATATAAATATATAATAAATAATTCTTAGTTTTACGCAACTAAAATGAAATAAAAATTTAATTTTTTCCACAAAAAGTGTGTTTGCGTGGGAGGGAGGTGACTTGCCCCCTATCCTCCCGAGTCGCCGCCACTGTTGATTTTGGGCAGTGGTTAGACGATAAGTCGAGTCATGGGCGTAGAGTCGCTGGGCACTTTTGGAGTTAATGGAGTAACTCTTATCCCGTTTCTTTGTCTCAGATGGATGCATTGCCGCTGATTTTCCTGTTTTTGTTCATTTAACTTGATATATTTATATTTTTCATTTAACTCGACTTGTTTCATGTTTAAGAAAATGGAATTTTGTTATTGATTTTTCATTCACCTCCTGATAGCTAAACATTTCAAATTTTGTACACTTGTGTATTCTCGATGACAATATAATATTTTAATATTTCAGAACGTTAATACCACTAAATCGATTAATTCAATTAAAATTTATTTCGTACGAGGAGCACCACCTGGTGGTTAATTGAAGGAAAAATTGATTTCAAGTTTCCATAATATTTATACTAATGAGGTATAAATTAGATACTAAAATACTAAAAATAATTAAAATAAAAAAGCTAATTTTAAGTGCACTAATAAAAGGGTGTTTTTAAAAACTGTTTTCATTAAATTTATTTACTTGTAAGTATATAGTTCATATTAAAAAAGCTGAATTTAATTTTAATAAAATTAACTTCTGAGAAGAAGTCTTGCATCTAACTCATAGCTAGAGTAGAATATAGTTATTCAAATCTTGCCAATATGGATGAATCAACCTGAAGCAAAAGTAATAAAAGCAATAGAAAAATATAGTTTCTGTTTATTCATCTACACCTGTTTTTTAAAAAAATTACTATTTAATTGTTTCTGAATTATTATTTTTTTCATATTTTGGACTTTATCTATCCTTATACCAGGGATGGGAAACTTGCGGCCGCGTGTGGCCTTACTGCGTTTCTTATGCAGCCTCACCAGTTATTTAAAATTTGCATTGACAAATATAATTGTCTTAATATAATAATAATTACAAAACAATAACCCTTAAGATTCTGCTGATGCGGCCTTTTGCCTGACTGCCGAAATTTAATGTGGCCTTTCAGTGCAAAGAGATTCTCCACCCCCGCCTAATACCTCTATTCTTCGATTCCAAGCGTCCCTGGTTCTAGAACGTTTTGGATGGAAGTACAAAAAATCTGTCCCTTTATACTAACAGAATATATCTTTCCTATATATATATATATGTGTGATATTTTAATTTAACTTTCCTAAATAATCTTAACGACACCTTATTTTAAATACTTCTACTTTCATCATAATTAACGGACTACAACTTTCTTTTCAAATCACGAGTTTCAAGGGGAATTCCCTATTCTGGGTACTTAAGCGTTCTGCGCATTCATTTCGGCCCTTTTCCACGCCGGCATGTAAGCTTTCAACAACAACGCGCCGCTTGGGCGTAAATTTCTGAATTCTGGTCATGGAGCTGCAAACAAATTAAATGTTTTAATTATGAAAACAATGGTTCCTGATGCCTAAATAAACAGAAGGTTCGGACAAATATCGTCTTTTCCTTGAATTGAACAATGGACTGCCTTTTCTCTTTTTATAAAGCCTGATCTTTCATATATATATATATATATATATATATATATGTGTGTGTGTTTCAATAGTTTTTTTCTTCTCATATCTTTAATGCATTCAACTGAATTGAGAAACACTGAATTTGTGCAATAGAAATGCAATCGATTTATTGATGCAAGTTGTGTTTTTTAATTTTTATTTACTTGAAAAGAGAGAGAGAGAGAGAAGCCCCTGCCACACAAACTGAATTCCAAAGTGCTAAACAAAATTAACAAAAAAGGCGGATATTTGTTCGAGCATTCTTATTGTTTCCTTCGAAAAACGCTCATAACTGATAACGAAAACAAATATACAACAAGATTGTTCTGAATTGAAAGATTTTGTCATCTTTGTACTGAATAAATATTTTTGTATGCTATTTCCGATATTATTGTTTCTTCTTTTAATACGAGTGGAGTAGAGTCGGATATTATAGCCCTTTCTTCATGGATTATATTTTCTTTTCGAATTCTATTGCAGTTACTTTAATCCAAGCTATGCTTGTTTTTGGGAACAGTTTTATTGGAAGTTTATGGAATCTTTATATACAGAGTACATCAAAAAATGTTTTCATATTTTAACGACAGAAAATTACTTATTTTGTGTTAATGACGAACTTATTTATACGTTTAATATTATCGTTCATGTCAAAGGTTAATGCAATCATACATATCGTATATTTAACCCCTTAAGAGGGTAGTATTCTGTACCCTCTAATTAGATGATCTCCTTCTGTTATGGGAATGTATTGTCATATTGATTCAACTAAGAGCCCATTGGACACTTGAGTTGTTAATGGATTACTGGCCATTTTTGTATCAAATGATAACGTCTATGAATGACTTAATTTTAGATTATAAGTGTAAAAATGCCATAATTCGATGCACTAACTGAGCTCGGGATACACCAGCAAGAGGTTAATAAAGTCACACAAATCAAAGGTTTAATACAATGGTACATATGCTTAATACAGTCTTCCTGCACCTGTGCAGTTACTTACAGAGGTGAAAAAGGTGACCATTATCGACCAGATACAAAAGCACAACGACGAGCGATTGCTTGAACAGTATTGGTCAATATTGTCTGCACATGCTGCTGTAATTTTATAGCGAAGGGTCTCCAGCGGAGTCCAATGTAAAACGTTCTGAGCCATCTTGTTTCACCATCATATATCATTCGTTACATGTTACAGTTAAAAGCAGGGGTGTTGCTAAAGCGGGGCGGATGGGGCGGTCCAGTTGAAATTAAAAATTTGAAAATTATCTGGAATATAAATTAATTTTCAGGAGTAGTCAAACTATTATTATGCCAGATGCAAAGCAGATGTGTTCCGAATACAGCACAAAAGTAGATACCCCAAGAACAATATACTCCTTTTTGTGTGAAACCCAATGATTAACTTTTGTGCGAAATGAATAATAAACGAAAGAAAGAAGAGTGAAAATAATTGAGAGTCTTCATTTGTGATTTTTGTGTCAATAGTTCAAAACAGCAACTATTTCGTGGCTGTTCACTTCCAGTCTTAAAACTGCAGCAAACTATTCATCGTATTGCATTCTAACGGTCTTTTCTCTATGATCCCGTGATAAGTTGTCTTAACCTTATTAAAGAGGGAAAGAAGGAAGAAAATTGCCATTATTGAAAGGATAGCTTCGCTTATTATTTATTGCTTTAAGTTATACGAACAGAATCTTTGATTAGCTCAGGGATTTTTCATGGCGAATCATAATTTGTAGATAAAATGTGATTACTTAAGTACAGAGTAGATTGAATTAAAATATAGCTGCAGAAGAAAAAAAAATAGTTGTCAAAATAACGTCAGATCTAGAGGTTATGCATTTCAGAATATGGGGTAAAAAGTGAAAAGAATTAAGAAGGAAAGAAACGTCTAGTTAAAATGAACATTTTTTTTTATTGTATAGCAACGGGTTCGGAAACCCTCCGCGCTTTTGCACATGTGCCGGCCGGAGTTATTTTCATCAAAATAGGGGGAAAGTGAAGAATGGAAGGGTGATGTTTACATTTTACCGAGTGTGGTCTAACAAAGAACTCCGGAAATGCGCTCATATTACTCATTGCATGATACCCCTTTCAGGTGTAAAATCGTCCAAAAGTGGTAGTCTCGGAATCCGTTGCTGAACAGTATCTCAGAACCCTTAATTTTTTTCTTTAGTACGAGTTTGTTGATTGTTTGTTTGTACGAGTATCCATTGATTAAATTGACATTTGGGGGTTTATGATAATTTCTGGTACCTAATATTACATTCCTATACCAACAACAATTAATAATTCTTACACGAATATGACGATGGTTGAATTATGGTTATAAAAAGTGAAGCCTCCCCCCCAAATCCTTCATTCTTAGAATTGTTTGCGCCATTAATTTTCCCATATTCTGAAATACACACAGACGAGATTTGATGTTCCCATGAATTGCCATGAAAAGTATCAAAATGTGGAAAAAATATATAACAGCAATTTTATTGCTTTAAGTTGTTGGGTCGGGGATACAAACCATGGCACTAAATTTTGTACTCGGACAAGGGGACGAGGAGGAGGGAGATCGGTTGTTTGTGTTTAAATAAAAGGCTAATTATCTGAGAGGAAAGATTTAAGGAGGAAAAGTTCTTCGTTATGATTCAGGCATTAGAACTGAAACAAACTTCAAATTTAATTTTTATCACTCTTTATATTTTTTAAAATGAAAAACGACCATATGGATGTCATTTCAAATCGTAGAACAATACTTTTGAAATAGGATTTTCTTCTCTTTCGCAGATTCGGATTGATAAAAAAGTACTTATAACATATACAGATCTAGGGGTTTATAGGCATTTTTCGACGACACTGTTTTTTTTTCAAAGAAATTTTTACTCATATTCCACTTTATTTACCAAAAAAATTACTTTCTTTTTTAATTTGCTCCTCACCTAATTAAGCTATATTAACGTTCCTCGGCTGATTTTATAGGTTTTTTTTAAATACCTATAACTTTTCAGTTTGAATCTTTCAGTTAATAGCCTTTTATTTAAACGCAAAAAAAACCAACAAAAACTGATGTTTCGAATATTCCCCCCCCCCCCCCTCCTCCTCTCTTATCCGGTCCGATGCCCGAGTACAAAATATAGTACCACGTTTTTTTATGGTCGACTCAAAAACTTAAAGAAACTAAATTGCTGTTATATATATATATTTCATGACAAAGTACAATTCAGCAGGGCTATTTTACATTTTCTTCAATACTTTGAACAGGGAAACTGTATTTTAACCATCCTGAGTTGAATTATATTTATAATGATCGTTCATTTTTGTAGCTCTTTTTGCGTCATTGATTTTCCCATATTCTCAAATGCATACAGACGAGATTCGGCGTTCTTATGAATGACCACTGTTTTTATTTTCTACAGTATTCTGAGCAGGGTTTAAAAAACATTTTAACAGCACATGTAAACGTTAAGGTTAGTTTTTGCGAGAAAATTTAACAACTCTTGTATTCTAAAGAAAATCTTTTGTTCGTTTCACTGTATGTTGCTGCAAATAACGTGAAATACCTCAGAGAATTTGTTCATTTTTTTCCACTAATAAAGTACGCAAGTTTTATTGCTTAATCTTTATGCCGTTGAATATTTCCAAATTTTTTTTATATTTATTCCTCCATGTTCTCAACAGCCAACAAATTTCGATAAAGAACTTCAACTGATTAATATTTGTTAGCTTAACATGTTGTCAAATGACTGCTGCGTTAAAATGTAAAGATTTTCCAACTGCACATTATCTGTTTACAAATTAAACGCGCCGATCAGAATTGGCTTATCTTTCCCGAATTGAAAACAGCTTAACTTCTGTTGTTACTTTCAGTTAATATAGTTCGCTATGTAATACAGTAAAGCTGCTTATTTATCATGATATTAGCGTTTTAAAGAACTTAATAAGTGTGCACAATTAGGGAAACCATTAAGTGAGTTAATGAATTATTTCAAGATCGACGTTTCTATATGTAGTTTCAGATAGCCTCAAGGAAGACTAGTTCGTGTACTTGCTCATTTGATTTCCATATATCATTTGGAATGATCTAAGTAGTTAATTTATCGTTTCTTACATTTCGTGATCGTGTTGTGAATAAGACGCCTTTCCAGCGAGACAAGCCTTCTCGACCAATAAGCTGATTCTCAAGGAATAAATTTATTTGCTCAAACCTTTAGGCAAACATCTCGCATTTGTGAATCTCACTGGGCATCTCATAGTATATGCGGCGATCGATGTAGACCTAACTAATTCCGATAGATTCTGTGTTATGGAACTCGCAGAAAACCAAGTTTTTATTCTCTTGAGTAAAGGTCTTAACTTCGTTCCGAAATAATATCGACCTTATGTAGATCAAAGCATTTGCGTTGAGTCCAAAATTAGTAGTATCTGATCAAATAATGTGATTCAGTAAAAGTTCAAATTAATAAGGGATTTTAACTTTGATGTAAATTTAGTCGTCGGAGAAGCATGATTACTTATGTACTTCGTGGAGGTCAAAGCGAAAAGAGAGTCAAGCTGTAAATTTCATACAGCAAGATTTGTTGTGGTTGGCTTCTGGTTAATTTCTTTAGAGAGTAAATTTTTAGAAATAATTATTTTAACATAATTCATGCGCATAATACATGTCGCGGCTACTAGGTACAGGGACACAAGGTGGTGTTCTGTCTTTAGATACACAGGGCGTTCATTCTTATCGTAGTCCAATAGCTAACTTCTAAACCTTTAGAGATAGACATATAATTTCAATTGGAAAAATACTTTAAATGCAGGGAAGAATTATATTTTATGTTTTTTGAGTCAATAAATATATTTCTGGAAAAATTGCGAATTTTAATTTTTTATACAGTCTATCAATCATACTTAGTAAAATATTCTTCACACACTAACATTTTAAACAAAAAAAGTTCCACTCTTCTGAGACTAAAACTGACCGAGTTATAGAACTTTGAATATCTCTGACTTAGACCCCCTTTTCACCAATTCAATAGCCACCTCGAAGGCGATCCAGCATGCGCAGCATTTGCTCGACGAGGTCGCTGATTGGTTTTAAAATTATGAAATTCAAAGCTCCATAACTTGGTCAGTTTTAGAAGAGTGGAACTTTTTTTGTTTGAAATGTTAGTGTAAGAAGAATATTTTACTAAATATGACTGTTAGGACCAGGGGATCGTATAAAAAATTAGAATTCGTAACTTTTTTAGAAATATATTTATTGACTCAAAAAACATAAAATATAATTCATCCTTCATTTAAAGCATTTTTCCAATTGGAACTATATGTCCATCTCTAACGGTTTAGAAATTAGCTATTGGACCACGATAAGAATTGACATCCTGTACAATTATCTGCAGCCGCGTTTTTCGTTTTTTGAAAGGACTCTATAAACTTGCATTTCTTCTCTAATTAAGATCATTTAAAAATTTATGAAAATTAAGCGCGGAATAATCAAACTAAAGCCATAGGATTACTGCAAGTGCGTTGTAAGTATGTATGCTCAGGCACAAAACGGGAAGCGAAAAGTCTACTTTCGAGTTAAATGTCCAAAGAAAGCGATATTTTCTTATACTTTTAACAGTGGCAAAAGCACATGAATAAAGGATTTCATGAAATTGGGTTTTTGTTTGAATTTAATTTTATAACAATAGCAAACATTGTCGCAAATTTTGCTTCAAATGAATATTGAAATGTTAATTACAATTAGAGAAAAGTTGTACCGCTATGAAATTAGTATCATTAGAAAGATAATCTTTTATTCTTTAAGATGGTGCAAAAATAATTGTCGTGCAATAAATACTTCGGAAGTTATTTGCAAAAAACGTCTAAACATTAGGTTTAACAGTGGCTAATTTTAGTTATTTAATTAAATATCCTAAGAATTAAATTAATGTAGAATGTTGAAAATAGCAAATTTGGCCTAGAAGTCATGTGCTAATTTACTGTCGCTACGGTTCACCGTTTATGAGGAGTTCTAGTGACCGACAGACACCTGTATTTTCTGTTTTATATTATAGATTTCTATTGTCAACATACTTTTTTATCAACTAATATATAGCTATCAGATATAATAAGGTATCAGTGGATAGTTTTTACTGACTTCCAAGCATACTCTCTTAAACACACTGTTTGTTTTAAATTGAAGTCAAAAGAAAAATTAAAACGACGCCCACAATATCAACAAAATTATAACAACAATGTCAACGGCTTTATTAGCACAGCTATATTATGCCTGAAAAATGAAGACTACAAAAAAATCAACAAACACTTGTGCAAGAGAGTGTAGAAAGAGATTAAAAAGTTAACAACACTTCTGTTTCCGCTCAATCCGAAGTCCAACTGACAACCAATTTCAAAAAATCTAGAATTCCTAAATAGTTTAAACCTATTAGGGTTTAATTAATCGTTGACGATTATCGTTTAAGTATAAAATCCGTTATCTCATATAATATCTTTATTACTATCGAGTATTTTATAGAATAGGTATTTTAACTAGGTATTCTGTGAAATAACTGAATTATACACTTTAACAGTAACATGACAGTTCGCTGGGTATTTAATTTTAACAACCCAACAACAACAAAAAAGACTAAGTAATTCTTTTTTTTTGGGGGGGGGGGGGCCTTGGAAGGTTGAATGTGCGAGAGTTTTGCACTGGTTTCCTGGTGAAATAATATTTTGATAGGAATAAAATGCTTTTTTCATTATAAAAGTTTTGTAGAAAATAGCAAATGTTGAAGATAATATTTGAAAATTTGAATTCTAATCTTGTTGTGAAATCTTGAATGAATTATTACAATGAATTTTCAGAATGTTCCAATTTGTTTCATTAGAGTGGATTTCGTTGCATTTGGTTTACGAAAACACTTAATTGCAACTGAAAAAGAAATCGATTGATTGAACTTCCGAAACATAGAGAAAAGAAAGTGAGAGCGAAAAGATCGGTTGCTTTTAATTAGGAATCCGTCCGAAGTTTACAGATTGGAAAACAACTGTCTCTAGAATTATTTTTTCGCATTTGAAATACAAATAAGCTTAGAATTCAATTACGGATAGGCAAATATCTGGTTATTTAAATCGTCTGGCGTAGATTTAACATGCGATTTATTTTGTCTAGATATACGGCGGTTATTTATGTAAAGAAAGGTGCACTACAGAGTTAACTCCATTTACAGAGTGCAATGAACAACAGACATACAAAGAACAGAAGCCACGATGGCTGAATCAGAAAGATTTAAAAAAGCGCATTAGAAAAAAAGTTGAATACAGAGAATCATAAAAGTTCAAAACACAAAACCATAAAAATTTTGCAAATGCAAAAATAATTTAAAATGAAAACACGCAATCCCAAACGCATTAAAAGATACACTAGGATTCTAAAAGTCGTGTACTGTCATAGTATTATCATAAAAACACATTACATTTAAAAAGAATTAAAACATAAAATGAAAAGACCATTTAAAAAAAAGCAAGGATAAAAAGTCAAATGCACACAAGCACCAAATCCTTAAAAACACATTAGGAGTTTAAAAGTCTGAAGAAGAAAATGCACACGAGAGATAAAAATCAATTGCAGAGTACAAAAATTGAACACATTCCAATGAAAAAATATCAAAAAACGGTTCAATACATAAGAACACAGAAAATTAAAACCCATAAAATCTTAAAAATTAAATACAGTCGAGTGTATAAAAGCAAAATAAAACCGATCATGTATTTAAAAGTTGTAAACAATTAGATTTAAAAACACCAGGAGACATATGAAAAATATCAAGTTCATCAGAGAACCTGTTAAAAATTCAATAAGATTTGTACAAAGAGAACTTGTTTACATAATTGAATCTTAAAAATACATTTCGAAATGAACTTTTGTTGTTCTGGCAGGAACAGTAAAATGTATGGAGCTCAATATATCTCTAAAATCAATCGAACCATTACTGACTTTGTGAAAGAAGAGAAAGCAACCAGCGGGAGTGGTCTCCCCTAAACTTTCTCGTATACTCCTAACACATGTAGGGACAAAAAATAAGCTAAAACCCTTAACGCAGTGGAGATGAAAAATAAGCGAAATTAAGTCAGTTCCCCGCAAACTCGCTCGGATAAAAATTTCGAATCTGCTTATTCCGAGAACGCAACAAGTTTTGCACAGCACACGTTGAAACGACAAAACGGAAATAAAATAATCCGAGCAGGATCAGAATTCGCCAAAAGGGAGAAAAAAGAACCAAATGGGAAGAAATGAAGCGCTTTCGAAGCTACAATTTCGTAGACCGCTAAGGTCAAAAGCCAACTATACTAACTCGAGTAAAATAAACAAACGCTCGCCAACAGAGTCGCAATATGCAATTTGAACGAAATATGCAATTTGAACACCTTTTTTTCCAACGGATTGAAACGAAATTTGAGCACAGATCTATAATTAATATCAGCAAACGTCAAAACAATTTTTATTTATCTAAGCCAAAGGGTTTAGGAGATATAATTGTTACAAGTATGCGACTATACAGACCGACAGACAGTCAACCCTTTGACGGATTTGGCCCAAAATTTTATACGGACCTACATTCATGACGATAAAACTGTGTATTAAATTTTATCCATCTGGCTTTTCAAGTTTTTGAGTTATAGCGTTCGCATGACCTTGAACATGCAGACAGACAGACTTCCCGTTGACGGATTTTGTCCAAAATTTGATAGAAACCTACAAATTATGTTTAAAGATCACGTACCAAATTTCATCCCCGTAGCTCTAATAGTTTTCGAGTTATCGTGTTCACAGACAGACAGACAGACACACAGACAGACATAATTCCAAAATTGTGTTTTTCGGACTCAGGAAGGTCTAAAACGTGGAGATTCGTCAAAATCTCGAGTTCGAATTTTTTGACGATTACAATACTTTCTCTTTGTATACTTCGTATACGAGAAAGTAAAAAAGATCACGACTGGAACATAAACTAGGTATATTAAAGATATGAAGTAGACGCGAAGAAGATACATCTTGCATTTAAAATCTATTTTTCTTGTAACAAGAAGTTAGTTTGAATTCGCTCGATAATTTCAATTTTATTTCTGTAATTAGGATCCCAGATAATACTGAAATATTCCAGATTGGATCGGACATGAGCGTAGTATAATACCTTCAAGGGAAGTTCACTGGAGAATTCCCTAGTTTTATGCATACATTGAATAAATTTTTTCAGATTCAGGTGGAAAAAAATTAATTCAAATAGTTTTATTCATGCCGATTTATTTAGATTAATTATTTTATAATCGTAAATTTTATTTGTTTTATTATTAATTTAAAAGTAATTAAGAAATTTTCTAAAATGGGTAAATACAGTGGGAGTTTTTTCACTAAAACACTGATTTCAGTGTGACACTTGATATGCTTAAAAATTAAGAGGAAAACATCTTAGGAGCTACTAGATATAATTAAACAATCAATCCCCTGTATTCAGTTTCCATTTCAATGAGATGGTGACGTATACAGGTGATATGTTATGCCGTTGCCTTCACGGGTGGAATTTTTTTAAAATTGTTCATGGTGTTAAAATACTTTTTTCTCTCAACCATTAATTATTTTCTGCTAAAATCAATTCATAAAAAAACACGTGAATGAAGTATTGCATTGAATATGCGCCGATTGCATCAAATGCATCAATCAATGTTTCCAAACTGCATCAATTTCATCAAATTCAGAATCGGATGACAATGAAGTCAATTCATGCTCAGGTGCCATGTGTCAAATGCGTCGAGCGAATTTAATTATGGAATCCATTTTGTATTTCGCAGATAGAAAAATTATATGTCTTCACAGCACAGTGTAAGACTATGTGCATTTAGATGTTAAATGACATAGTCAGTTAAGTTATCATGCGACTATGGCGTCAGATGAATTGAATTCATTGTTTTATTGAGTTTTTATTTGAACAGGTTTTTTTGTTTGTAATGCAGTCAACATCAATGTTAATCCAACTGTATTTTCAAGGTTTAAGTTTAGCTTTTCTGTTTTTTGTCATTATATGCGAGACTGAAGCAGAGTCGGGCAATGATTCATTATCCTTTTACAGATATGTTTCAGACAGGAAAAATTAGTTGTCTAACAACCTGAGTTCCTTATCTGTGCATAGAGACCATTGCAACCTTCATGCTGGAGTTCCGTTTAGTTATTTTAACGCCCCATTTTGAAACAACACGAGGGCTATTTTGGGACGGACTTCGGAATTTTGAACCCCGGTGAGATGACGAGGACGACACCTGAGCTGGTATCCCCTCTCCAAACTTCCGCACCACACCGGCGGGAGGACGCTTGACCCCCACATATGATTTAACGTGCAACAGTCACAATATACGATGTATCTTCAGTGGAATCGGGTTTGGAGCCTGTAACCCTCCTGCTGCGAGGCCGACACCTCACCACGGCCTTCCCTTCATGCTGGAGGGAACTACGTCTAGTTATATTTTGGCTCTTGTTTGGCTGAACAAGTTTTGAAATATTTTTTTCCAGATAAAATTTTGTATCTTTATAGAGGGACTATAATTAATATTTCCATAAGTAGAGAAGGCCGTTTTGGTACCTAGAACATGCTCAGGCTTGCAGGCAGGAGATCCTGACATGGCTTCCTAGTAGAAGAGAATCGAGTTGCATTTCCGTAAGTGCGTTCCAAAATTTGCTACAGTTCTTCAATTTTGGTGCAAACATTACATACTGAAATTTATTCCTCTAGTTTATTATGTTTTAAAATTATCACATACGTACAAATAGACGCGAACAGACTTATACACAAATAGGATAAGACCGACAGACAGTGATTCCTTAGTTGGATTTGGTTCAAAATTTGATACAGATATATAATCTAGGTGATAAATTTATATTTCATCTATCTAGCTCACTTACTTTTTGAAGTATCGTGCTCATAGAGAGACAGACGTAAGCCCCCGAAATTTTTTTGCGGATTCAGGGAGTCCTAAAATATGGAGATTCATCAAAATATCGATGCAGAATTTTGTTGACTATTAGCATACTTTCTCTTTCCACAGTTTACGTAAGAAAAATCAATAAGAAGCGATGAAAAACAACTGAAAATTATTCTTAAATAAAAATTGAAGCAAATTCATGAGCACAAGCCAATAGAACAAATATAAAAGAACTGTTAAGATGAAAGTTATAAAATAAGCATTTAATGAAAACTAATATTTAAAAAACGATGAAACGTGTCTAGTGAAAGTCACGAAAATATAACGTAGTAAGTCGATTTTGCTCTTATTATTTATCCATTCTGAACAGTTTTTTATGCACAAGATAGATTATTTTAATGATTATTTCGATTTTTTTATCAATTATAATTATGAATGTATTTTCAGAGTCCACATATTCTAAAGCTCGTTGATGAACCGATTTAGTTTGTTCTCTAAAATCATTAAACAAACTGATTTATAAAACCCATTCTATATTTTATTCGACAACAGAAGTAAAAAAAAAAATCTACTTTCATCTTTATTGATGGAACTTCTCCACATTCTATCGAATAATAAGTCATAAAATATTTTACTAACTCTTTGTATTCTGAACTGCCATAGTAGACCATTAACAACGAGACCGAAACTGCAGAAATACTAAACGGAAAAAAAAGAGAAATCGTTAGCAAAAAGACAAAGCAATCTATCTCTCGAAGTTCCTTTCTCATTAAATTTTGAAAATAGCCGTACCTTTTGTTTCTGCCTCTTAAAGGAATAGAAGAACTTCGCATTGTTCGCACAAGAGAAAGGAAAAATGACTTCTATTTTTAAGCTGCTCAAGGCGTTTATTAAATATGTTATAGATGAGAAACATTTAATCAATACTTCGTTTTAGCTATGGATAGAATTTTCCCTCTTTTTTTTTCCACGAAACAAAGAAATTTGTCAGCATCATTGTGAATGTGAGGGCAAAAATAATTACAAATAATTTATCATTATTTCTCCTATTTTATTTTTTCACCAGATTGGAATTTTAAAAGAGTGAAACAAATGCGAAGTAACAGACGATTGATATTTTACTACAGCTGGCCACAGCCACGAAACGTGAATCCGAAAGGTTAATTTTCCATTCTTATAGCTTAGTCTTTATGAAGTCTTTCTTAATATTTTTGCCTATTAATAATTCTTAGAGTTTCATTATTAATAGCTATTTATTCAGTTAACTAGTTTTTATAATTTGATTATTATTATTATATATATCTATGTTATTTATACCATTTTATTGTAATTGATACTGTCTACGTCATTTATGTGATTTTATTATGACAATGAACCTCTTTCGTGCGTCGTTCATTAGTACGTCGTCCACCTTAGAACATTGCCTGCTCCAATATCATTCACATTTAAATATTTATAATGCTATATGTATTTGATAATATGTCACTTAATTCCTCAGGAGAAAACTTTTTTTAAGGATTTAAATTCACTTCTCAGGGATTTAGTTAGAATCTAAAATGAAACGTCACGATAATAGACACAAATAGGATATTTTTTCAAAACAGAATTAAAATTTAAGCATTTCCTGGCAATTTCACTAAAAAGGAAGAAAAAAGAGGGACTACTGCAATAAAGGTAGTGATTTTTAATAAAGAAAGAAAAAAGAGAATCTAATTAATTTAATTTATATCCAATGTAATAAATAATATAAATTATAGCAATGCATATCTAATAATGAGTACTACATTTTGTTGTATATTATGTCAAAAATTTCCGCAAAGTAAACATATCTGCATATGGTTATTCGAAAAAGGTATTGCAATAAAAGTGTTGTAATTATCATCACTTTTGTCATTTTTTCGAAAAATTAACAAATTTTAAATTTTGTCAATGTTGACTGAAATCCTAATCATAATAATATATTAAAATGATTATGAAATCTCACACATTAAAAAATAATCTTATACCAGTGGTGCGCAAAACGTGGGCCGTGACTCCTCAAGGATTGAGAGAAAATTTTTGTGGGTCGCTAAATTCAAAGAAATTTATTTCTCAATAAAAAAATATAAGGCTCTTCATCAAGAGAAAGAGGGGACACAAAGATTTTCACCAACTGAGGGGGTCGGAAATGAAAACAGTTTGCTGACCGTTGCCATCATATCGTACTGCTGAAGTAAATAGTTTATCACATTTTGAACCACGATGCAACTGCTTAGTACGCCAGTTTGAATGAATCCATTGAATTACAGATTATGGAATTTTTACTGTGTTGGTTCGGTGTCATCAATTTAATCTTGATATCGTTTATTCTGCCAATATCATCTATACAATTTTATTAATAATAATTACTTTTTAAGTCTTTGCCATTACTTACTCATTTCTGTGTTTTTAAAATTTTTTGTAGATTTCTATGATTAAATCATGGTTATTAAATTAATTATGAAAGGAAAAACGTATTTATGGAAAAAAGAAGGCGAATAATTCTCTACTATAAATAAAAGTTCACCTTTGAATATTTTCTTGAATGTGTTTTCCTACTGAGGAGAGTGAGTAAAGAACAAGATTTCTTCATTCACGAAAGTTGACAGGATTTTCCATCCGAAAAGAATTTACGAGAGGAAAAATCTTGCCATTGGTGATGAATGAACATGAATCACGGCAGATCCGAAAGAATTTCAAGTAAATGAAATGCGTCTTTACGCATCAAAATGGAATCATTTTGGGGAAAGTTGTCGTTTTCTTTGAAACGAATGGTTCATTTCGTTCGAAAAAGAAAAACGCCATATTTGGATTTGTGTTTCTTTACTCCTATTTCGGAACTTTCTCATTTTTTAATAGAATAAACGAATTACGTCACATTAACTGCTTTTGAAGCAGTTTAAGAAGCTTGGTTTAACAAAATTTATATGATATAAAATAAAGAATACATTTGTTGCTAATTATTACTTGAGAAATTTGATAGGCATTAAAAAAATATTGACCTTGTTCACGTGTTACTGACTTATTTTAAGGTATTAAATACAGAAAAGAAAAAAATTGTTATAAGTGAAACTATTTTAATTGTTTAAAACAATATAATTTATAATATGTATAGAATGAAAAAGAATAAAAGTGATCGCATTAAATCAACTGAGGCAAATATATTGAGAAACTTTAAAAATGTTTTTTGTCATTAAAATTACTTGCAATGCTTTACAGATAATGAAAACCTTTTATTTTGACTAGTAAAATGCCCATTAAAAAAAGGAAGACCAGATTTTCTGAATTTCAGTCAGGGTTGCTACAGAAACCTAACGTGTAATGCAAGATGCTGGCCTGGATTGGCTGATGGGGAAATTGAACAAAAACCAATAAATAAAATGAAATGAATAAATAAACAAATAAATGAAATAAAAAATTAATTAGTTAATTATTAAAGTTATTCCTGCTCTCCAAAAAGGAAGAAGAAATAAATAAGCGTAAATAATATATTTTATTACCACAGTCAGTATTTTTTCTTCAGGCTAATTCATCTACGTTATGCAATCTGGGATGACCGTATTTTACAAATAGTAAAAATTCGAAAAAAGAATTTTTCAGGAGCTAAATTTTTAAAAACTTAAATCAAATTATTTTTTAATGTAAACTATGGATAGATAAATAAAAACTGGGACAGTTCGGGATAAATCCGGGATGCTTTTGCAATCCGGAAAAAAAAAGAGTCGAAATTCGGGACTGTTCCGACTCATCTGGCATGTGTGCTCATTTTATCATTAAAGTGGTATCAGATTATATAACATTTCTCTCGTTTCCATCACCTTTTTCAAAGAATTTTATCCTTAACAGTAATGTTTCTACTCGCATTTGATTTTATGATTAAAACAATCCTATCACAGAAACATGGCTTTATATTATTAAAATTTATCGAATTAGAAATTTCGATTCATTTATAACGTGAGAATGAATTTTACCTTGAAAATGATTTTGTCATTCACTGTAGACCTATCTCATCTGAAGTATTTCTTAACAAAGAGCACTAACTCCGGCAGTAGTGTTCATATTCTTCGATCCTGGCATTGCGGTTTGCTGCCAAGAGTCCATTGGACAAACATTTCTGTTATAATACCAGTGGTTTAATATTAGGAAATCTATTGCTCGTAAGCCGTCTTCTGAACAGTACATAATATGCTGCAAACGAAATGAAGCTGAAAATCGGGAATATTTCCTTCTCGACATTCATTCCACTTAGACCTTGATCAAATATGATTGTGCCAAGGTGATATGCAACCAAACACTCTCAATTGGCTTGCATAAAACTCCCTAAAAATATTCAAAATTATCTCATCTATTGAATATTTGTCGTTTTTGTTTTCTGCATTCGTCATTTTGACTTCGGAAAATGTTATCAGAAGAAAATGATTATTCCACCATCTTATAATTCAAATTTTTTTCATTCGCGATGTTAGTGGAGACAATGTACGTGACTAAACAGCCACGTGATCACAGTACTGTCATGGAACCTTTGATTGCACATTGTCTTACGCTTTTCCTCTTACATAAAGGGCACTATTATTTAAATATCATAAATCATGCAGCACTAATTAGGAAAGTCAAAGTTTCGTTAAAGAATACTTCGATTGTTGGGGCGTTCCTGGTGGAATCAGAGAGGTTTGAGCCGTCCACGGAAGATCTGCTTTATATACGAGCATGATGCGCATTAAATCTGTCGAGGGTCTGGCTCAGGCATCTTTCTTGTCATCTCACCACAGATGAAATGACGAGGTACATCTCCAGATATTCCTCGTTCTGCTTCGTAAACGGGACGTTAAAATACAGAATCTCTTCTCAAATGTGTATGCAAAGAAAACTCAAACTTAAAATGCAATTAGTAGTTATTAAAACTAAATCAAAGGTGTTTATACAAAACTCCTGTACAAAAAAAAATTCTTATTGCAGTTCTTTAGCTTCGTTTCTGTCCTTGTTAAAAGCACTAAGACCACAACTAATTCTTTCTAAACAATCCATGCGCGAAGTTCCACAAAACTAATCTGAACGGGTTCTTTTCGGATGATAACTTTTGCTTCGAAACTTTCGACGAAGTTTAGAGCTACAAAGTTTGAGAGAAACAAAAATCAAAAGTTTTCTTTTTGATATAATTCTTTTATTATTTTCAAAATTAACTGAAAGAGATATGTCTTTCTGAAGAAAAATGATTTCGTACTTAGGGTAAAAGTGCCAACAAATATGATTTTAGAATAATAATAATTTTTTATATTGTTTCAAATTAAAGTTCAGGAGAATGTGAATTTTAGGATATCGAATTTTCATGTTTTCATTGCATACAGTTTGATCTAAGCTTGTTCAGTCTCACATTTCATTCTTACACGGTTTTATTTAACTTGATCTGCTTAATGATAGTTAAGATGCAATTTTGTAATTGACATTTCCTGCTATTCTGGAGTTCAGAAAGTTTGGACAGTTAAACAAAATCAGTGTGTTCTTCAAGACGATATGCTGTTTTAATATTTTCAGAACTTAATTATCAGTTAATCGATTAATTTTAATTAAATTCCTGTTCTATTCGAATGGCGCCAACTAGTAGTGAATTTGAGAAAAACATCTTTACAAGATTTCATAATATTTATAATAAGGAATTATAAATAAAAGAGATTAAAAAGTTCCAAAGAGTAAAAATGAAAAAGTCTTCAAAAACATGCTTTCTAAACTTTTTCCTGTACTAAAAGTAGAAAATTATTTTTAATCAAAAGTCTTGGGTCAAAACACAAACGTAAAGCGCTGAAAACAATACGATAATTAACTATTTAACTGGTTTGTTTTCTCAACTATCTAATCAGATGACATCTTCTATTTTGGGAATGTGTTGTCATTTTAATTCAGTTCACAACCCAAAGGACAGCTGAAATGTTTATGGATTCCACGTAATTTTTGTTTCGAATTATTACGTCTCTGAATGACTTTGTCTTAATTTTTAAGTTTAAAATTGCGATAATTCGATGCACGTACGTCGTACGGACAAACCTGTTAAGTCAGGGGTTCCCAAACGTTTTTCCCTCGCGTACCCCTTGATTAGTATTTTTATTTTCGCATACCTCCTACTGTCATATCCCCCCCCCCTCTCCAACCATTCGTCTATACAAAGAAACTTTTTTCAATAATGTTTAGGCTTAGGCAAGCTTAATAGTCAAATGACTCCAATTAATAACATTTGATGGACTTTTGATTTTACATTTTATTCCATTTTTACAACAGAATTAGTTCACCCTTATGTCAATCACTTACGATTTTTCGTGCCAGCCATTACCGACTTTGAGTTCGCGTATCCCCAACTGTTCTTTCGCTTACCCCCAGGGGTACGCGTACCACAGAGTGGGAACCTCTGAGTTATGCCGCAATGAATGCAACAAGAAAGGAAATTCCGAAACATTCTTTAAAAATTAAAATATATTGTGTATGTGATTAAATTCCCAATTAACGCAAAGTATTTCTATCTGCACATGACATTTTCAGTTTTTTGTTTTGATCCCCGGATTTTTAATAAAAAATAATTATCAGCACTTTAGAACACTAATAGAAATTTTTTTAAAATTTATTTAATTTCATTATTTAAAAAATTATTTGGTTTTTGTCAGATGGAAAAAAAGCCATTTAAGTTCCAGGAAATAAAGCACATAAATTCAAATATTAGCTGTCTTATTAATTGTATTCCGGTATTTGACATGACTGAATAAATATTTAACAAAGATAAATCGCGCGAAATTCGTTATCGTATATGCTATGTCCACAGTTTCAATGCAAGAGTAAATCTGATGTTTTTCGTCGCTAAGATAAAACCTAAACATTTAACATGTTTGATAGAATTTGACTCGCATTTATTTATTCAAAGGACAGATTTGTTTGACAGTGAGCCGGTCTAATTTTCTTTGTAAACGTCTTCACGTTTATGTTTTACGGGAAGACAAAGTTTTACTTAATGAATGTTATTCTTTATTATCGCCATTTTGACTTGTACTGTATAAAGAAACTCATTTTACTAGTTTTCCAACTTTCAGTTTTGTTAGAGAAATTGTAGATCGAAATACTTAGAAAAAATTTCAACAATTTATTCATTTGCGTCACAAAGTTGTATGATTCAATTCACGTGACGTCACAGTCACGTCGCCGCGAATGCACATTGTCTTAGAAAGCGATGTGACGTCACGTCCTTTATCTTTTTCAAGCAGCGGATCTATTTGAAAGTTGGTGCGGCGTGCTTGCCATGTATCAGGCGTCAGCATGAAGCAACCAAATATGTACAGACGGACAGAACGCCACCCCATGCCCCCTGTGCTCATAACCGTTACATTTGCTGATCCAGTTGAGTGGACAGACAGATTTTCAAAAACGTTTACTATTATTATTATTCAGGGTGGTCTAAAACGTGGAAATTCATTGAGGTCTTGAGGTTGGTAGAATTTTTTGATGATTATAGTATATTTTGTACACGAGGAAATAAAAGGTCAGCAATTTTGAATAATTGAAAAGAAAACCGGGAGATACGCGTAAAAACAGTAATTTCCAGTTTTTCGAATTTAATTCTTTCATAATTATTGCATTTATTTAAAGATATTTCTTTAAATACAAAGTTCCCTATATTGTCAATCGTCTTAAAATATAGCATTCTTATAATGCGGTTTCTGCACCGAGTTTAATTTATTTTACTTATACTTATGTCCCGTTTTGAAGCAACACTAGGGCTATTTTGGGATTGACCTCGTAATCTTTGAACCGCGGACGACACCTGAGCTAGCACCCCTCTTCAAACTTCCGCACCACGCCACACTCGAGGTAGTAGATCATATTGTAAAAACTACAGTAGCTTTTATTCAGTATGGTATTTTAACAACACTATTTCATTACAACACGGTATAAAAACAATGAATTTTTTGTAACACGGGGCAGAAATAGTGCATAATATAATATATGAACCTTCAAAACAAAATAAACAAAACATATCAAAAATGCAATTCAAAAACTAAAAATTTATTGATTAAACAAAAGTTAGATTATGATACTATAAACAAAAGTGTCAAACACATGCAAAGAGCACATGTAAAACTAAAATAATTCTACGTACTATATTACTCTTACAACTATTCAAAAAGTCAAACCAAATATTTGGAATTTTCAACAATAAAATTAGTTCCTCCGCTTTGGAAGAGCGCATAAGCTAGGTTAAATCGATTTTGCTGTACAAACCATCCCTGTTACTAAAATTGTTGAACAAACAGAGAGGGTAATTTACCCTAAAATGAAAGGATTTAGAATGAGAAAATCCATACTCTAACCCTAACAATATATCATCGTTATATGGAAAATACCTATGTTAAATCTAAGATATACCATCAATATATTGCATCATCATATATTTCCAAACGATGAACAAGAAATTTGTTTATTTTGGGGTCCATTTCTAGGTCAGCTGTGATACTTTCAGTTTTCAAAAGTAATTATTTCTGAAGATATTTAATTAGGTAAGGAAAAGTCAGATGGCAAGGACGACACTTGACGATACCCCTCTTCAAATTTCCGCATCTCACTATTGGGAGAAAGCTTGACTCCCGACCAGTGGCGACTCGTCAGCTCAGAAACGAGAAATGCTGTAAAAAAACCCGACGACAATATAATTAAAATAGATTTTAAAAAAACTCTACTTCTAAATAGCCTCAAAATTAATTGTAATTATCTGAATCGTATTTTAGAAAATTATCGAAGTATCTTTTTCTTCGATGAGTGAGTTCTAACAAAAGGAAACTAATATGTATTAAAGCAGATGAGTTTCCGTAAGGGCGAATTGAAAGCGAAACCATAACCCAATAAAAATGAGCGAAAAATAAATCAAATGAAATGATGCAAAATAAATGAAGAGAGCGAAGGCCATCATCGGGTGGGAAGGCGAATAAAAAGCAAAAGCACACAGTTGGCGGTGCGCCAAACTTGGACTGCAGAGGGAGGCACCGCCAAACTCACTGGGAGGAAACTTTGGTTTTCGCCTTCGGACCCGTCTCTTAGATGTTGCACAGTGAGCGAATTTTGATACCTCGAGGGTTATTTTCTGAACAGTTTCAACTTGTGTATCTTTCACACATTAATTCATTGTCTTCTTTCTACTTTTTCCCTTTTCGTTGTTGATCGAACCCTTCAATGTAAAAAAATAACCAAATAAGATAAATAAAGAAGGTCTCAATAAATAAAAATAAATAAAATAAAATACTAAATAATAAAAATAACTAATAAGATAAATAAAAAATAGCTTCAGGGGGTACTGCAGCCCTAATGAACGAACATCCACTTCCATCATAATATTTAAGATTCACAAGGTCCACTTTCACATGTCGATCTGTTCGAAAGAATCGGATCTCGAATCTGAAACTCTCTAATCCCGAAACCGAGAACTTAACACCAGGTCACCGCGGCTTCAAAAACTAATTACAAATAAATAAAGGTAGTAAAAAATAATGTAAATTTGTTTTATCTTTTGTAGGATTTAGATTCAACTCACGAACATTGCAGATAAAAGAACAAACAGTTTATTAAACAGTAACAGGTTAAAAACGGCATCATATTTAAAAACAGCAGAAATTCGGTAAACTTGAACAAGAGTAAAAGGGGTAACGCCCAACACTGAACATACACTGAGATTCAATTGCGAATGTTACATAAAATTTTAGTCATGTATAGGCATTGCAGAAATACAGATATATTATTCATGGCGCCATATAATGAAGATTAAACATACTCCGGGCCTCCGCATGAGTTAACTATCGCTGAAGAGTCTGGTAACCTTGACTATTAGTCGTTTGATATCCCCATCTTGAGAATGAATGAGAACCACTCGAACGAGTCCATGCGTCCCAACCGCAGTGTCAATAGAGGGCTCGTGCTTTCATGTATGACCACCAAGTCTCCAACTTGAAGCTCTGGATCTAGTCGAGTCCATTTAGGTCTTCGCTGGAGGTGATGAAGATAATCTCTGGTCCATCTTTTCCAGAAACTCTGTCTAATGGTCTGGATCAGATGCCACCTCGATGTCAACCGGAGATCGCCTTCATGATTTGAATCCGGAATTTCCAGCAACGGAGAACCTATCAAGAAATGCCCCGGCGTCCAGGCTCTAACATCGCTAGGATCAGACGACACTGGAACCAAAGGTCTCGAGTTCAGGCACTCTTGCACTTGGCAAAGCAACGCTGAAAACTCTTCAAAATTAAGGACAGCAGCCCTACAGGCTCTCAGCAACTGATTATTTGTCTGCTTCACAGCCGCCTCCTAAATTCCTCCGAAATGAGGAGAATAGGGTGGAATGAAATACCACCTGATGAATTGGCTGGCAATATATTCCTGGACAGGGGTAGACTTCAGAATGTCAAAAAGTGCTTTTAATTAATTTTCAAGGCCCGTAAAGCTTTTCCCATTGTCGGAATAGATATCCGATGGAAAACTAAGTCGACTTATGAAGCGTCGCAAGGCCTGAAACGAGAGGTTGGAAACGACCTCTAGATGAGCAGCCTTGGTACACATGCAAACAATAACACAAATGTAAGATTTTAATCGCACTTTACTTCGCGGAAGATTAGGTTTAGTCATAAATGGACCAGCGAAATCCATTCTCACTTCAGAAAAAGGACGGAATGGAGCAAATTATCTATTAGTTGCTGAGAAGGTTGAGCCCTCAGTCTTTTATACAAAGTGCAGTTGTGTATCTCTTGGCGCACAATGGAACATCCATTGACGAACCAATATTTCTGCTGAAGCGAAGACAGCGCAAGGAGAGGACCAGCATGAAAATGCCGTTCATGAAATGATCGAATCAACAGACTCGTTACTATATGTCGAGATGGCAGGAACATGGGAGGTTTTTGATCAAATGCTAGAGAAAGACAACCACCTACTCGAATGATGCTCTGCATATCAAGAAAAATATCCAGAGACAATAATCTGTGACCTCTAGGCAATGGCGTTTGCTGCCTAAGCAACTCAATTCCCACCAAAAATTCCTGTTGTTGAATAAGTTTAACAATGGTAAGTGGAACTGGAGACCTTTTGCGAAGTTAAGGGGTCTATTCTTGCCCCGCGGGGGGGGTGGGGAGACGTTATTTTTTCCGCTCGTTCACGACCGGAAAAATTACCGCCCCCCACCCCAACCGGGGGTACCAGAATAGACCCGTAAATTACGACTACATTTCGCATCGGGATTTCACGAATTGCAGAGAAAACGGAAACACCGTGCCCTCGAGAGTCTTGAAAATGATTAAAACTTCAATAAAAAGTCAGGAAAAGGTCGTACACAATCGAACTCCGGTTCAATAACAAATGATTCGATCAGAGAGGGAGAGGGAGAAAAAGGCTCATGTGACGATAACCATTGTGGACCAGACCACCATAATGGATGATTTAACAGAGTTCTTGGTGATATTCTTCCAGATGCACAATCGGCAGGATTAGAAGTTCCTGCAATGTGATTCCACTGGGTCTGGGGAACCAAAGATTTTATCTGGGTTACTCTATTTAGTACAAACTGATACTTTAGAACTTACTTCTTGGGTGTCAAATGGATTCAACTCATTCAATTTGAGAATCTGACCACAAGTATACTCCATTAATTTGGATTGGCAAAGTTTTCAAAATAGATGCACTCAAACGCGCCAGCAAAAGTTCTGAACCACATCTCTATTCTAGGGAGAGTAACAGGCTCGATTGAATTAACCCATGTGTTTGCCGTCACAAACACTACCACCACCTTCCTAGTATCTTTTTCACGAGGAATAATTCTAAGGTATACCACTGCTGAATAAGCTTTACCCTAACCCTCACAATATCCTTGCATCTGAATCCGAGAATCTACCTTCTTGTGACCTTTCAGGAAACGTGGAATTTCAATTGACTTTAACAATTCAGCCTGAGATGCGAACTCTTCCAAACTCTTTTAAATGGGTTTTTTGTATTGGGTCATCAAATGAAACATTATCCTTCCACAAACCCTGAAGCGTTATCTTGAACCGAATAGTAGAGTGAAATAAAATTCCCAAAGGACTAAAAATACTTTCAGTGGCTGACAATAATTCTCGTTTCGTGGTTACCATATCTCTCGAAGGACTCCAGAACAATCCGAGCAGTTTCACTCACTTTTCCTCAACTTCTGCATCTAATTCTAGAAATTTCAATTCACTGGGAAGATCCGAAACACTCCTGAAGTTATTACATGCCCACTTTCTTATCGTGAATCCTCCCATTCCCATTACCTGAATTTAAATCCTTAACTAAGCGTCTAGCCTCTGGCACTGAATCTGCGCCAGTCAATAAATCATCTACATAAAAGTTCTCTCTAATAACCTTTGCCGTATCTGGAAATGACTTTTCATAGTCCTGAGCTAACTGAAGCAAGGTTCTCATGGCCAAGGAAGATGCACATGCTCTGCCGTATGTCACTGTTAATAAACGATAACTTTTAACCTGTTCTGTGGAACTGAAACGCCAAAAGATTCTTTAATAATCGACCTGATCTTTACCCACAAGGATCATACGGTACATTTTTCTCTAAGTCAGCAGTCAGAGCTTTTGGATAAACTTTAAATTTTAATGGGAGTCAGTACCCTAATGCTTTCAAAAATTGGATTTTTAGATTTTTATATATTTGAAATCTGCATTTCAAGACCTTTCCAACGATATAAGTCTTTTACTCATATTCATATTAGAAGTAAGTTAAAATAAACTTTAAATAAAATGTTAACAGACCTTTAAATGACGCGCCACGCCCACTTTGACAGATGAAAATGTAAACATTGGACCTTTAACCCAATTCTGCATTTGCAAAGCCTTAAGTTTTATTTATTATTTGATTCGAGCAAGTGACAGTTTAAATGTAACTATTTTTGCATTCTTCCTTGCTTTGTTTACATTTTTTAGCGTTCTTTCTTTTCGAATCAGCGTGTGAAGTACTTACAAAACACGTTTTTTCTTGGAAACCGCCGAGTTCGGAAGTTGTAATTCATCGTTGTGTGCTTTTTTCAATCGTATTATTAATTTTTACTCCTTTTCAGTCAATTATTAGAATATTTAATTATGCCTCGGTACACGAGAATTTTCAAAAAGAGATCAGGTAAAAAATATAAAATTTCCGAGAAGGCTGTAACTGAGGTTCAAAACCTTTCACCAAATGCACAACAAACTTGTGCCAAAGAAAGGAAAATACCAAATATCGATGATTCTTTTTCAGCTGAAAAATACAGGTAAGGGTGTTTTAAATTTTATTATAGACGCGAATATTCTTGCATTGAGTATTTAAAAATTTTGTGAATTGCAAAAATTGTAATAGTGGTTTGGAACTGCAAGTGTTGAAAAGTACTTCTGGACTTGTAGTTTCTTTTATTTTAAATTGTTTTCAATGCGAGTATACTCATGAATTCAGTTCCTCTGAATTTCATGAAGGAACTCAGATTTCTACTGTTAATACTAGGTATGTATATGCGTTGTGTTCCATTGGTAAAGGAGCTGAAGTTGGTCGAATGTTTTGCGCGGTGATGACTCTTCCACAGCCCCCTACAAGATTTCAAAACTACAATAAAAAAACTTTTAAATGCAACTAGGGCAGTTTGTGAATCAACAATGCAGAAAGCTGCGAAAGAAGCCATCGTTGAGAATAACAGTGATAAGAATATTGCTGTGGCTGTTGACGGAACTTGTCAGAAGCGAGGTTACACGTCACAAAAATCATGAAAAGAGCTGCAGAAGTAACTTTCGTGGATCCAGCAGTATGATGGAGGTGAAAGGTGCGTGTAACATATTCAAACACTCTTTGACATTCATTCCATAATGCACGCTATACAAATACTTGGGAGACGGAGACTCGAAAGCATTTGATGCGATAACAAAAGAAAATATTTATGGAGATGAGTTTCAGGTGGAAAAATTGGAATGCATTGGCCATGTCATGAAACGCATGGGGCCGAGACTTCGAAGACTAAAAGAAAAGACAACTTTTGTTTGGTGGTAAACGCCTTTCTGGAAAAAATAGTTTGACTGACAGTCAAATCGATAAGATTCAAAACTACTATAGTTTAGCCATCCGTCGAAACCTCAACAGTGTTCATGTTATGCGCTAAGCCATTTGTGCAATTTTTATGCACAAATTGTCCACTGATGAAAATCCACAACATGGTTTTTGTCCTATGGACCTTATGCACCCTTTGGGTTCGAGAGTATAAAAAAACAGCTGTGGAGGAATAAACAAAACGATCGGCCTATAAGCGACTCAGAAATAAAAGCAGTTCTGAGTCAGATGTTCAAGACTGACCAATTTCTGCCTCCGGCAGGTCACGTGTCGGAGGATGTGACGTCACATGCATAAGGTCCATTGGTGAGGATTCATGGCGTGGCTTCAAAAGGGTTGAAGCTACAGGGAGTGCATACAAGCATAAAAACAATCTACCTGTAGCCGTAGTTGAAGCCATGAGTCCTGTGTTTAAGGATCTATCCTTTTACACAAGCCGTATTTGTTAAAGAAGTGTATGCATGGGAACACGCAAAATCCAAACGAAAGTGTGAATAACTTCGTTTGGTCGTATGTTCCCAAATCAACATTCGTGCAAATTGAAGCACTTTCTCTTGGTGTGTATGATGCAGTATGCACTTTTAATGAGGGAAATTCAGCAAAGTTTCAAATTCTAAAAAATTTAGGCATACAACCTGTACTTTCCATACTTTGAAGTGTCTTGACAGAGAAGAACTTTTGAAGGCAAAATATTCCTTTTCCCAACAATCAAAAGAAAGAAGGAAGGCAAAACGGTACAAAAGAAAAAGAGAAGATAAGAATAATTATAATGCTCAGATTGCTGGCTATGGGGCAGGGATGTTTTGATAAGGTAAGATTTATCTCTTTAAATTGCATAATCTCAAAAAGGTATTTTTAAAACTGTATAAACATTTTTCTCAAAAACTACATGACATATACTCTTTAAATTTTTACCACCTTTTCTATACATATAAATGCATATACTAAGCAAACTTTTTCTATTATTTCAAAAATATTTCTTATACATTGTGAAATACATTGTGAAAAAGTACTTAAAATGGCCAATTTAACATTAGCAGTATAGGGGGTGCTGACTCCCCTTAACAGCAATTTCAACAAATCTTTTTGTAACATGGGTCCCTTTTCTAAATAATCATTTAAAGAGCGACCCTCACGATCCGTCTCGGAAGCATTAAACACAACTCTCGGTTTTGTTGTGGTACAGTCATCCTTCCGAACACCATTATGTGGCAAATAGTATCTCCGAGGATTCAAAACCCCCGAATCTGGAATTAGCTCCCTATGATTTAACTCTAAATAATCTCTCATAAATTCCAAAATTGTTCTTAAAATAGGATCCTATCAAGTTTACCTTCCAAGTGATAAAAACTTTCAGGTCATTTTAGTTTAGGTTGGAGACGTCACTTTTCCGCACGTTAACAACGGAAAAGTGACGTCTCCCAACCCAACCGGGGGTACCAGAATAGACCCCTAAAGCTCAAGTTTCCGTTTCTCCCAATTCAGGAGGACTTTTAAAAGGAAGAGTCACATACCTTCCCGCTTCAGTTCAGGTTACCGTATTTGCATACGTATCCTCACGAAGGGACACTGAATCACCATTTGGAATCGACTCCAAATCCCCAAACCTCTTTAAATCAAATTCCACCTGAACATGACCAATAACAGACTTCTGTATTCTAGAATTTGAACCCGCATACACCATACCTGAAAGGATCCCTCAAAGCCTAGAATTGATTGCAATCGGAGATCCCATCCCACCTTTAATGGATTGACCTATTAGCAAATCCGCATACAAGTTTGCACCTATTAGAATTTCAACTGAACTCGATATATAGAATTCGGGTTCTGATAGTTTTAATCCCTCTAAGTGAGGCCATGCCTGCAAGTTTACCCTAAAGTTTGGCACATTTGAAGTTATCCGATTGACTATCAAAGCGTCAACTTTAAAGATTTCCGAATCAAAATGGGCGAAAATTCCAATCCAACCTCTTAAAAAGAAGTCTACGCAACCAAGTTGTTGATACCTCTTATTCTAAGCACAGTTGGTCTACAATTCAACCCCAGTTTTTTCCAACAAGACTCCGTTATTAAGAAGTCGCTATCCATCATTGTCCTGCACGCGAACGAATTCCCAGAACCCGTTATGACGTTAATCAACGCAGTCGACAACAAAACCTGCATATTCGAATCATTAGCTCGCGTAAATAAACAATCCGAATCTATCGATTTGCATTCTGAAAGCAAACCCGGCTTTTGATCCTGATCAACTAAGCGCATTTGCTCAACGTTACGCTCGTGCAGCAAAGTTTTAGACCCTTCGAAAACAGACTGAACAGCAGATTTCCTTTCCCCCTCATGAAGAATAGTATGATGCTTACCTTGACAAATCTTACAACGGTTGGTAAACAACCATTTACTTACAAAGTGATTCGGTCTTAGACAATTAATACAAAGCCACTTTTTCCTAACCAGACTTCATCGCTGTTCCTCAGTTAATTTCTGAATCCGAGGACCCTTATACAACAAATGACAATCTCCACACTGAGGACACACAATTTTCCGAAATTTAGAATTCTCCAAAACCAACGCATTAGAAACAGATTTCCACATCGCTGTTTGAGTCCCAAAAGAACCCTTTTGAACCGGCACAAATTCGCTCGTATCATTACCTACCTGCATACTTCTCGCATGTTTTTCTAAGAATTTAACCAACTCATCGTAACTAGGGAAATCATCCTTGTCCAATGTCAATTCCCACTGCTGTCGCAGTGACTCATCTAATTTCATCTGAATAAAAAATACTATGATGGTTGGCGAATTCATTAAATTGGAACCTTAAGGTTTTCAAATTTCTGATAACTAAATTACGAGTATCTATCACTTCAAATACAGATTTCGGGTCATTCACTTTTATGGGCTTTACGTTTACAAATTTGGACAAAAGGGCATATGCCAAGTTTCTACGATTATAAAAACGATTTGACAGAGTCTCCCGCGCTTCTTTATAACACTTACCCGACATCGAAAATCCCGATACTAGTTTAGCCGGATCACCCTTGAGAGCTCCAATCAGATAACCAAATTTGGATGCTTCATACAGGTTTTTTATTTGTGTCGATAGTCTCTGTGAAGACTTCTAGAAACGTCAACCAAGTTCCAAGATCGTCGTCAAATGTCGGTAGTTCCAATCCGGGTAACCTCGAGCTGCTTAATCCAGAAACACCAGATTTGGAAAAATCTTCAATTTTCAATGATTCTCGGGATTCCTGTACTTCCCCATTAAGCGCCATTAAGCGTCAGTTAGGATATCAATTGCCATATCCTTCATTCCTATAAATGACTGATCATTATAGGAATCATCACCACATGCCAAATATGAGTCTTCCAATTTAGATTTTAAACCTTCAATTTCTTTTCTCGGTTCATTCAACAAATGTGGATCATCAAGTACCTCAATATCCTGCTCCTTATAACGGTGAATTTCTTTCATAAAAAGTGCAAATTTAGCCTCTGCGGCTTTAGCCATTTTGAATATGCGACAAACAGACGACTCCAGCTCGACGGACCAAAAATGTAGGATTTAGATTCAACTCAAGAACATTGCAGATAAAAGAACAAACAGTTTATTAAACAGTAACATGTTAAAAAAGGCATCATATTTAAAAACAGCAGAAATTCGGTTAACTTGAACAAGAGTAAAGGGGGCAACACCCGTACATACATTGAGATTCAATTGCGGATGTTACATCAAATTCTAGCCTTATATAGGCATTGCAGAAATACAGATAGATTATTCATGGCGCCATCTAGTGAAGATTCAACATCTTTTTTGAGATCTCTATAATTAATGAATCACATTTCCATGAAAGGTCTTGGCAAAATATATGATCGGTAAACGAATACTTTGATTAACTAATATGATTGTATAACAGATTATGTTCATTAACCATTATACTGAGCAAATGGCATAGATAGAATGGTACCACAAAAAATATACCAAGAGATTAGAAAAATTTAACAAGAGACTACAGAAAAAGTAATTTTGAAGATTTTTGAATCGCAAGAATAAATATATCCTGATAACATTATTAGGTTAACGAAGAATGACGAAGATATAAGAATTCATTTTCATTCATTTTCATCGGAATATTTTCATAGGCAGATTGAAAAAGAAAACATTTCTCATGATCTTCTTTCAATCTTTTCTAAGCCAGTTTAGTTTAATTATGATAAAAAAAGTTTAACATTCCACTTCTATATTTTTCATTTTTTTGGAAAAGAATTCTGAATCCGGGTTTTCAAAATAAATGATTACTTTTCTTTTCCAAAATCAAAAGACCTCTAATTTAATTTTAAAGAAAAAAAAGAAAGAAAAAAAAGGGGAAAAATTGTGTTATTTATTAAAAAAATATATTGTAATCAATGCAGTGATAAATAAAAATACTTGAGACTACTGTTATTTTAAATTTATTTTGAGCGTAATGATTTGAAATTTGCCTCTTGCAAACATTGTTAAATTGATACCTTTGGGTATCATTACATTATTTAATTCTAAAAAATTGCTTAAAATTTACGAAATAAGACAAGGATTTTATCTGCGAAAGAAATTTGTAATTTCTTATCTTATGAATAAAGCCTTTTTTTCGTGAAAGTATGTAAAACAAATTTAGGCTTTTGATCCTTGCAGCCAGAAGAGGATCTGGAAACTCCATGAAGGTCTTGAAGATACACGAGGGCTGTATCTGGTAAATTTGAACTGCAGTTCTTATGACTAAGAGCACGTGAACGGTCAATCTACTCTTCAAGCTTCCATGCCCCATTAACGTCAGAACATCTGACCCACGAAGACAGAATTAATGTGCACCAGGTCCATATATACGGCGAATATTTGGAGGAATCAGGTTTCAAAACTGGAATATACAAATGCTATTACAAGGCATATGTGGGTATAATTTGCCAATTTGGAAGTAAGAAGAAATTATATTTTAGATTTATAAAGTCAAAATTCTTAATGTATAGTGGTTTAAGGGTTATGTAAATAAATTTGTAATAAGAGAATTAAAGCAATTAATTTTAATGGATTAAGGATGAGCTCGAATTTATTCCGGACGCAGCTGAGTACAGTTGTACGTTACATCTACCAAATGTAATCTACCACCAATTACATATAGTGAATCTTTGTTTTGGCAGCAAGAATTCGGTATACTCGATATGAATTGGTGAGGAAACAAAGGATTAAATTACAGCGTTTAAATTAGAAATATTTATCATATATTTATTTAAAAATTCTTATAATAGCAAATTTTATAATCATAAATGATGTTCGTTATTTAGTCGAGGAAAATATGCTGCAAATGAAGTAATTTAAGTTTATATTTTTATCATGATCTTTTCGTTTAAATTGGTAAATAATTGAATCATGTTTCGTAATAGGAGTTAAGAGCTCTTTACTCTTACGATTAACTTAAGTCACTATAACGGTCGTAATTTACAATTTTGGAAGTAAGCAGATATTATAAGTATTTGAGATTTATAATGTCAAAATTCTTATTGCCTAGAAATCAGAATTCTCGGTATGAATGACTGAAGAAACGAATAATTAAAGTACAGCTTTTAAATTAGAAATATTTATCATACATTTATTTCAAAAATATAATAATAGCAAATTATATAATCATAAATAACGACCGTTATTTATTCGAAGAAAATATTGTAGGAAGAGGGGTTTAAGTCTACATTTTTATCACACATGATCTTTTCGTTTAAATCAGTTAATAACTGAATCATCTTTCGTAATAAAAGTTAACTTGTTTCGCTTAAGAGTTCCCGACCTGATGTTGAAGGATATTCCGTTTAGAATAGATAAGTTCAATAGATATGGTTGTTTAGTAGACTACATGTACTTTGATACCCATGGTGATGATAACGATGAGAAAGACTTCCCATTTCAACGGTATTTGCTTTGACGACATTTGAATGATAAGCAGGTAAGCTCATCTTTTTCTTTTATATATTAGTGAAATTATTCATTTGAAAATAAAAATTCTTTGTTTTTTTCAAAATTTTGTTTTAGTTTTCCATTTTGCCTTTTCAAAACGATTTCATCTTCTTTTTCATAAAAGCTTGAAATTCAAATATGTTTAGTGTATTGTAAAACTGTGATTGATTATCTAAAAAATGAAAATATCGTTAAACGTTGAAAAAGTCATTACTGACTAACTGAGTGGTACAATCTTTTCTACCTTTCCGTATACGAAGTAAAGATAAAATGCTGCAATTGTCAAATACGAGTGCAGATTTATTTTAGATGACATGATCTATAATGTTTACTACGTGATTCTGACATCACGTAAATTGACTCCATGCAGATATCGAAAAAAATGCACAATATTGCTTAATTTTTAATTGACTTTTGGGCTTTGAAAAATTGGCAGTGATTTTTTTTCGTGTTTTGAAGAACACAGGCGCCAGATTTCATCAAGTATGAACAAAATCCGCTAATTTGTACAAAGAACACACACACAGAGAGCTATATATATATTTACTACTCATCTTCCGATGGATGCTCTTTCAAGTATTATAATAAACGTCTTTATTCCAAATTTTCCATTAGATATAAAGGAGGTTTTAATTTTATTTACTGCAGTGTAGCAAGATAAAATAAAGAGATTTTGTTTTTGAAAGAGAATTACATAAGAAACATATTTATAATTGTTATTTTAATTGTTTATTTCTCAGTTTGCTAATGAGATATCTAACATTAGTTTTAGTAGGCTATAGTAACTGTTTCGGTATTTCTCACAAAATAATGCTGCATAGAGTGTACGTGTACATTTCAAAGATTTGAGATGGAAATAAGTTATGAAATATTGTCCTCAATGAATTTTACTAACCTTTATAATTGTAACTTTAATTGTTAATTTCTCAGTTTTCTAATATTATAAGATAACGTTGTTTTAGTAAGTTATAATTACTATTTCGTTATTTCACAAAGTAATACTACATAGAGTGTGCGTGTATATTTTAAAGACGTGAGATGGGAATAAGTTATCAAATATTACCCTCAATTAATTTTGTTTGCTTTTAAATAAAAATAGAAAGGGTTGTAATTAGTTGCACTTTAATTTGGATCAAATTCAGTTTGATAAAAATAATTTTCATACTATCAAATATATTGCACGAAAAAAAATTATGCCGCTATAATTATATTTATTCAACACTTGCAGTACGCTCACGGCGTTGCCCGTGGAATCAGGACTTCAACAAAATGGGGGGAAAAATGCCCACAATGACACGAAAGAGTTTTGAAAACGAAATCAAAACAAAAGATGCACATTATTGATTTTTCCGCTTATTTTTCTTTGCGATAATGACATTTATCAAAACAGAAATATATGTAATATTGAGTTTGCCCGCTTCTTTTTCTTTTCGATAATGACGCGAATCTAATGAAGTCACCTGCTGGAAGGAATCGGATTGTAGAAATGCATGCTGGGAATGAAAGCATATGAAATCACCTGCTGCGAGGAAGGTCACGCACCAGCCATTGAAATTGCAACATAGCATTCTGGGATCGTCCGGAGAAACTCTCGTTGTTAAATCTCGCTAACAAAAAAAATGTTTGAACTGATCAGGGACAAATTAATTTAAAAAAAACGAAAAAAGTTATTTTAACCGTTCTTGTTTTAAATCTGACAGAAACGTTCCAGTTATAAGCTGGAAAAAATGAAAATTATAGAGAACGTCAGATGCGAGAATTTGAAGAAATCCTTATTAAAAATTACTATAAAAGTGACTATTTTTCAAAAATTTCTCAAAATTCAGTAAACTACGTTAGATTTACGAATCAAACTTCATTAGAATAGAAATCGTTTGTTCTTTCCGATGTTGTAACTGTTTTTTCGTACAATTATTCGAAGTCATGCTATTGAGAAATGAATGAAACGAAAAATCACCCAGAACAACTCAAAATATTAAATAAACAATTTTCTAGATTAACTTTTAAAATTCCGGCTTCGAGGTGCATTCAGTCACCATTACGACTACCTGTGTGCCAAATTTCGTGGTTGTAGGTGCGATAGATTCGTCTGGACATCGCAGACACACACGCGCAAAAACATTGCGTTTTATAAATATAGATGAAAAGAATATTTCAATATTGATCAAATATGATGCAGAAAAGAAAAAAAATATTATTACTCAAAAAAAATTATTTTTCATCATAAAACGAGTAGGTACTTTCCACTCAGCGTGCATATAACCTCTTTTTACATCTTTCAAAACTGAAGGTTACCATTTTTTAACTTATTTACGCGATTATTTGATAGAATTAGTGATCTGGTAAATGAATTTAGTTAAATTGTTAAAAAAAGTTGCAAATAATAAGATATGAAGTTTTTTTTTTTGTTTTAGAACTCAAGTCATAAAAGTTGAACAATTTTCGACTTATAGTTCTGTGTCAAGTATAAAGTATCGAATTTATGGTACAAAGTGTTCAGATTATAATTCCATATACCAAATGTAAAGAATCAAATTTATAGCGAAAACTATTAAAATTATAGTTCCATGTACCAAGTGCATACTATTTAAACTGAAGAAAAAAATATATATGTAATGATCTCACTTAATTTTACTTTAAATTCAAATATTATATATTTTTTAAAAGTCTTAATTATGGTACAATACTAATGTATTCCAAAATCACTTTTTTTAAACTCCGGTTTCGCTTCATTTCCCTCCCTGGAGGTATAGTAAATTACGCATTTTGACATATTTATCACTAAAAGAATACTTGAATCGCTTCCACACACGCTCACAGAAATCATGACTCAACGTCTTGTTGACGCCAGACTTTTCCCTAAACACTTACGTAACTTGCTAAAAATAACTAATATTCCCTTCACTTTGCCACGTGTCTAACGTCTATATGTTAATCCCCTATCTGAGAGAACGCAGGGATTTTTCGTTCTCTTTTGGCTTGTAAACCTCGTATGAGATAGATGCATATCCACCATTCCCTCATATCTGAACGCGTTGATAAATAACTGAAAATTAGTTCTATACTCGGCTTGTTTATTACTTAATGACTACATCAACGAATTTATAATATATATATACACTGACGGGAAAAAAATACCAACACCAAGAAAGAGTTGGGCTAGATAAACGAAATTTGATAGGCGTGGTTATACATCTGAAAGATGACGTCTATTCAAATTTCGCGCTAGGCGCATAAGTGTGGCGCTAGTAGCGCCACTATGAACATGTAAATCAGGTTTGCTTTAAATACGCACTGTAAAGTTCGTGAGCGTTATTTATCGTTGAGATTTGACGTAGTGAGTTGATGTTAGTCAAGAATGCTTTTAAGAAGACGAAGAAGCCATTATCAACAGCTCACTGAGTTTGAACTAGATCGTGTAGTACGACTACGAGAAAGTGGATTTTCTTTCCGCAATATTGCAGAAAGACTTGGCAGGAATGTATCTACTGTGCATGATTGTTGGCAGCAGTGGTCAAGGGAAGGTATTGCCTCAAGAAGACCGGGTCCCGGGCGGCCACGTGGCACTATTGAGAAGGAAGACCGCTGTATTCGGCGTATGGCTGTGGCCCATCGTTCTGCGTCTGCGGCAAAAATTCGAGTTGCAGTTGGCACCACAGTGGCACAACGATCTGTTACAAATCGGTTACTTCAAGGACAGCTCCGAGCCAGACGCCCTGCATTCCACTGACTCCAAACCGTTTGCGATGTGAGTGGTGTCAAGCGAGAGCTCATTGGAGGACGGAGTGGAGATCTGTTGTGTTTTCTGATGAAAGCCGGTTCTGCCTTGGTGCCAGTGATGGCCGTGTGTTGGTTAGAAGGAGGCCAGGTGAGTCTCAACCGACCTGTAATAAACCAAAAATTGTAGATAGTAAAATTGTAACAGATATCTTTGATAAAAGAACAGCATTTAATTTTCCAATTAATAAATTTCCTTTTGGGGATGGCAATCTTAGCATTTCAGTCTTTAAGAATTTAGTAAGAAATTATATAATTAGAAATAATAATTTTTAACAGACAATGATAATAGAATTAAGAACATAAATATTTTTTGTAATTGTGCATTGGTATTTGGAATGCGTAACAAATTTTTAAGAGTTTATATAGATAAGAAGTCCTGTACAACAATGTTTTTTTTTTTAAATTTCAATGTCATTTTTTTCCCTCGTAACAATATTTCATGGAGGATAAGCAAACTGATAATGACGAAAATTCCAAAATTGGGGATGCTTCAGATGGCTGAAGAATGTGTTTTGAGACTTCAAAAGTCTTTAACTCAGCCTCAGCTTGAAGAAAGTGGCAATCTTTTTGGAATTAACTTGGAGGAATATTTAACAGTGGATGATGATCTTGTAGTTTTTGAAGGAGTTACTGTAGAAGATAACCCATTTCGTCTGAATGATGATGAAGAGGATGATGATACAGATGCATCGCAATCTTTATCGACATCAATCAGGGGTGATACCAGTGGGGGACTGTGGGGAGCCAGGGCCCTCCATCGGGGAAAAATTTTGTACCCTGTTCACGCAACGGGGTATTCAACTAATAGATAAATAAAGATCTGGCTAAAATTTAATACCAATTTCATTATACTTTCCCCCGTCCCTACGTACAATTTTTTGAAGCCTTTCATCCACAAATGATGATCATTTTCGTGCGTTAGATTCTACACAAACCTTGTTAGTTGACTCAACAGTTAAAAAAAATGAATAAACAAACGAAAATATTGGATTTTTTTCTATAAATAAGTTTCTCAGGTATGTGAACTATTTTATTATATAGCTGAATTTTCAAATTTTTGTGTGCTCTAACAAACATCACTCTGGTGATGCTTTTTTTGCAAAATGTATATTATTGTATTGTGTCCACATTAAAACAACCAAAATTTACCTTCTTTATATCGTAATTATATCGACCCTCGATATAACAATACATCGCTCTATAACAATATTTTTATTTGGTCTCCAAAGTATTGTTGTAACATGGTATTACTGTATATATATATATGGCGCAAGTAACTCTAAATTTCATTTCTTTTCTTTGCGTCAATTTTATATGCTGTGAAATGTAGAAATATCTGTGAATGAATTTACTTACATGAATTCATGACAATTTCAAATATTTCTTTATTTTTAAAATAATTTAAATAGTATATGCAAGTTGAAATGATGTATTAGATTGTTAACATAAATATCAAATTTATTAATAATTAAATGACATTAAACTAATTCTTTTCACGATTGATTAAACTTTATTCTGTAGGATGTGATATTCTACTGCTGATATTAAGCTTTTTCTTTTTATAATTAATGAGAATATACTCTATATTATTTGATATGCTGCTGCTAGTATTAAAACTTATCTTTTTACGATTGATGAGACTATTCTCTATATAATTTCATATTCTGCTGATGGTATTAATTATTTTTTCTTTCTATGATAAAGAAATTATACTCTATATAATTGGATATCCTTGCGACTGCTATTACACTTTTTCTTTTCACTATTTGTTAAACTTCATAGAATTTTATACTATGCAACTGGTATTTAAACTTTTCTATTCCCGAATACTTAAATTTCATTTGATAGAATTTTATATTCTGACTATAACTGTACAAATAATTTTGTAATTAGTTTTTTCATTAAAAATTGGCAGAAACGAATGGTCTTCATCGAAATTACTACTCTATCCTCGGCACTTTACTTTTCTTTGATAAGCGTAAGAAAGATTTTGGCAGCATTTTATTACTTTCGAATCTGCTAGAATTCAATAAATCCTATTAGTACAAGATACCCTACTATATTCATACGATGTCTTTGTAATGTTGTGCGGCATTCAGAATATCGTAGCAACAACGAGGAGATATTGTAGAATATGTTGTGCTAATTGGGAAGTATGCTCAATTTTTTTTATTTTTTCGGCAGGATATTACGGAAACAAATACATGATTTATGTCTTGAATAAGAACGCTGATTTATTTTTCCTGTCAAGTCGGTAACCAATGGAAAGAAGTGTAGCAAAGAAAAAGAACAACTCATGGACAGTGTCCACATGTCGAAAGATGTCTGGCCCTGTTCAAAGGAGTTCCTGTTCGTCTGTACAAATTCCAAAAAATTGCAATATAAAGCGAAAAGTTAAGGAAACTTATAAGAAGAAAACTACGGTCAGTCCGAAAAAGTTTACAACAGTCGAGCAATGGACAAGAAAAACTACATTTTCCGCCAAACCAGCTGTTAAAAAAGCTAGTAAGCCAACAAGTAAGTCATTGTAAAGCTATTTTTATGGATTTCTAATTAACATTATCAATTCCTCGACAGTATCACACAGTTAGATCATAAGTCATATAGAGACAGAAAGGTCGTTTCCCGCTGTTTGGCTAGGTTTCTTAACGGAGAGGCGTCCCGATCATTCAGGTATTTTTAGGCATTCAGAGATGAGCACAATGCCTCTCTCCCCTGGAAAAAGATAGCGGTTATGCTGGTGTGGTTTTTAGTTCTTGATCGAATCAGATCGGAAATAGTTCTTTAGCACGTTCAGGAGTGAGCGATGAGGCCGACTTCCATGTGTAATCCTCAATTTGAGATTTTATTATTAAATTTTTCCTCAACTGGAAAGAAAGCGGCATTTTAGCAAGCATAAGTCTCAAACATTTCCCTCTACTAAACCTCAACCTCTCCCTCCCCTTAAAAGATGGGCTCTGCACGGCCCCACGGGCAGCTTCTTTTCACGTAGCTTGAAAATCCACACTGCAGCCGACCACACGCGAGTGTTTATTTAAAACGAGCTCGGTCGTTTTTTTGTGATCTACAGTGCAACATGGATCCAATTTCAATGAATAAAAATGCTGCTAATATGTTAACTGCCTTAGTAATTTTTCTCCGGCGACGTTAAAACATGTATTGGGTGCATCCTATTGTCAGTGACAGATCATTAAAGAGAAAATTTACATTTTTACACAGTTAGATGAAAGGATACAAAGACAAATTTTATGATAATTAGAGAAACACTATTAATTAAGGTTGAGGATGTAGTTAGAATAAGGGATACTGTAATGAAGCAGAAGAAAAGCTAGCAGTAACTTTAAGTGACAGCTAATTTTTTTCAACATAAAATTTTTACAATGCAGTTTTTTTTTATAAAATTATAATTATTAGTTAATTTTAAAGATTAAGAAAAGACCACTGAATTCTCATCTTCTCCATACAACCCTTTATTGTTGATGGTGCCCACGTCGTCACCGATGTTGATGACCTGGTGCTTTTAAGAGTCATCCAAGCATCTATTTTCAGTTCACGATTTTTGAAATCCATATGTCTTGTGTCGTAACGATACGGATATTTTTCAATTTCAAGAATGATAAGCGCACTATCCAAGTAGTATTCCACGATAGAATTATTTTAAATATCAGAATTGAAGGAGAAAACACATGGATTGAGCAACAACAGAAATTGTGATCTACAGTGAAAGCTTTTCACATGTAGCCGCTTCCTCTTCTCCCTTTGTTTCTTCAGAAAAATTACGCGTATCCTTCCTTGTTCTTTTTGAACCGACATTTTATGACTTTGGTGTCTTTTGTTGTTTTTTCTTTGCTTCGACTTGTCCCACTTTCAATTTATGAGGATTATTAGTGGCGATAACTGTTTTCTGAACTATTCCTGTAGTTTAAGATAATAATACCACTAATTTAATCAATACAATTTAGGCAACCTTTTGACAACAACAATAAAAATCCCCCTACCCTCACCTTTAAACTATTTTAATAAAATGGCTATAGTAAATTGTATCCAAAGAGATTTTCAATCTAAGGATGTAATGACACATTTTCCTATTTAATTTAGAACAGCGTAAGGGCGTTTTGTCTTTGGTTAAAATAATTAATGGATGATACCTAAATCGAAACACTTTTTCTCTAACTGTAACCACGTTGCGCTTTCTCTTAAAAATAATTTGTGTTTGTGGTCCGATGCAAAAAAAGAAAAAATATGTAGCCAAAAAAAATTTTCGGTCTGAGGATATAATAACAAATTTTCCTACTTACTTTAAAAACGGCATAAGGGCTTTTTGTCTTTTTAAAAAATAACTAATTGATGATACTTGAATCTAAACAGCTGTTCGTTAACTGTAACCACTACTAATGCAACAATCAAACGCGACCTGCCCACCTGGAAGTGAATATGACAAAAGGTGAAAAAATCCACTGATTACAAGATTCAGTACTATTTATAACGAGGAATTATAAATTTGAGACTAAAACATATAAAATATAAAATTCTACTTTTTAGTGTTCTAATATAAGTGTGTTTTAAAAAATTATTTTTTATCATAAATTTATTCTGATGCAGGTGGATACAAACCGAAACCAAGGAAAATAACCTCAAATACTGAAAAAAAGGTAACGGTGAATTATCGTCCACAAATAACTGGATTCATGTTTGGCCATGGTAACACCATGTATTTTTAATTCATTTGCTGTTTCTAACAAATTATTCACTTTAACTTAATATTCTTTATGAGAAAGCTAAAATTTCAGCAAATTATGAATGTTTAATTAGTCTGACGCAAAATCTCATGAGTGATGAGATGTTTGTGTGAAATAAATTTTCTAAACTTTTTGTTGTCTTTTCCTTCCTTTTAGCTTTAGCGTTTTATCCTGTCACATTTACATTACATCCATTAACATTTTTTTGTCTTTCTGTACGTAAATGTAGAATAAAGAATTTGAACCGACCGTCTGAATTTCTTTTGAAGATCTATTATGTAAATTAAATCACATGCTTGTTATACATTGTGTTCTCTGATTAGATGAAATTTCTCAAAATGGCAGCTTGTATGTTTTTTTCAAACTTTTGGATGCGTTTTCCGTGCATTTTTAATGTATTTGCCGGTTCGGACAAATTATAAAGGTTAAATGAATATTTTCTGCGAGTAACCTAAGTGTTAGGATATGATGAATGTTTTATTAGTCTGATCAAAATTTCTAAAATATCAATAGTAATGAGATATAATATGTGCATAAAATAAATTTTCTTAACTTTTTGGGACTTTCTTTCTTGGTACCTTTTTAGCTGCAAATGTAGAATAAAGTATTTCAACTGACCATCTAAATTTATTTGAAGATCTAATTTACACTTTGATGTAAATTAAATCTACTTCTTATACATCATGTTCTCTAATAAAATGAAATTTCTTAAAATGATAGCTCATATGTTTTTTCTGTAACTTTTGAGTGCATTATCCATATATTTTTAATGACAAACGTATTAATATTCTTTATGAGAAACTTAAGTTTTAGAAAATTATGAATATTTTATTAGTTTGAAGCAAAATTACAACGATATCACGAATAAAGAGATATAATAAATGTTTGAAATAACTTTTCTCGACTTTTTTGTCTTTTTCGTTTTGAAGCTTTTAGCTACAATTGTAGAATAAAATCCTTGAACTTATCATCTGAATTTATTTGAAAATTTACCGTATACACGGATGTAAATTAAATCACACACCTGCATCTAAGAAAATGAATTTCTCAACACGATAGTTTAATGTTTCTTCACAAACTGTTGAATGCATTATGATATCGAAATGTTACAAACACTTATTATTTCTAATATAATAGCTTTGAAACAATCTGGATTAAAGTTTTGAAAAATACTTCATCTTGTTAAATTTATGATACGATTAAAATATGCATTATGACAGATTTATCTGTGTATTATATTCAGCAGTTTTTCTAAAAATATTCCTTGACACTTAGAAAATATGTTTTCTGAAAATTGTCTTTAAATGATTAAATATCAATGTTTAACAAGGCGCCAATTCCGCATATTACATCATTTTCACTTATATTTTATATATTCTCTCTAGATATTTTTTCAGAGTTTTGTCCATAATTTTAAAAATTTAACTTTGTTTCTTCAAATAAAAGCATTTTGTTTTTTGCGATATTGGATGTGATAGTGTACTTCTTGTGATGTTAACTTCTTTCCTATTGTTAATAATATGATTATAAAATTATTAATAATACGGTTATAAATATAATTCGTGGATATTTCCAGATGTGTGTTTTTATTTATGTTTAAAATAAAACCATTTTAAAAGTGACATTTTGTTTCTTAGTTGTTTGCCAATTGTAAAATCTTAGGAGTGTAGATGGTTTGATAACAGCCACACCCACATTCCATGTGCGAAATGTTAATTAAAACTTGTCTCTAAACATCTCCAAAAGTGCCTGGGTTCTGAAGTGGAAATTTAAGCTCCTGTTACGCGAATAAATTTCACTTTTTCAGTCATAATATAATGTATAATTCGGAAGAAAAAAATGATAGTTTTGTAATTCTAAATCAGTGAAATATATTACATTTATAGCACTAGGAAATATTGATTATTCGATAACAGGATTATGAGACTACTTACAAAGTTATTATGATTCCAAAAGGAACATTTCGAATATTCTTTTCATGCAAAACTTCTTTTCTATTCGGATATTCCGCGCCATCAACAAATCTGAAAAGAGAAATAGTTTTATCTGTGACTTTTTCTATCCTTTCCTAAGTAGGCTTAGTTGCCTCAACATAAAAATAACAGTAGCATAACTCCTAACAGTTCTTTCTTCTTTTTGTTTCGAAAGAAGTCTTTTCCTGGTCTAATTAAGTGTGCTACTTTTCTTCTTCCTCATATCCAAGAAAAGGGATCTCATAGTTCAAAGCATAGAAACAACATTATTTCAAATTAATTGGAAGTGTTCCGTTTTAGATTTTCTCGCATAATCCCACGAAAGTACCAAAAAATACATTTTCAATTAGAAGCTTGTCATGGCTGTAATTTGATTTTATATATTCATCGTTTTCTGGCAATAATTTTGGAACTGTTATAAGAAGAAAAGGATTTTTATGAGATTTTGAAATTCGGAAAGTTATCAATTCAATGGTGCCATTTTTTCTTTCAATTTTTTCCAAAGCCGGCTAACCCCGAAAAAAAGATTTTAAATCAAAGTACCGTATATACAGAATTAAATAGTGAATGTAAAAAAACACTATTTTATTGGAAACAAGATTTTATTCTTTTTCTGTAGAAGTCTTAGAAATAGTAAATTAACAAAAACAATAAGCTAACAATGTTGCTTTGTTCATTTCATTTTGTAGATAAACTTCAGTAAGTATTTAGTCTTCAAAGCTAATAGAATAAATTTACGATAATAAGCATTCTGTTTATGTATTTTTCGTATACAAAAATTATTAATCTGGTTTATATGAAATTTCTTCTGTACTTGGTCGAGGGAAAAAAAGCCGAAGATATTTTTTTAAATATGCTAATAATTTTAAACGGTAAATGAAATGTTACAATATATAGAACCCAAACAATTTTTTGAAATGCCATTGCAATTTATTTAAGTGACAATTTTTGACACAGTAAGAGATATTTGATATAAATGTGAAATTCACGATGGCAAACGTTGTCCTAATGGTAGAAACGGAACGAATTTTTATTTTTAAATAAAGTAAAAGCATATTAATGAAAAATTTGAAAACCATAAATTTTTAATCTAAATTATTATAGTTCCCATTCCATTCAATGGCCCAGGAGGGTCGACTCAACCCAGTGGTTGTAGAGTCTTTTGATGACCCGCGGGAAAGAAAAATATGAGCTCAAATTAGGGTTGCAGGCATCAACTTCGAGCAACCTCCCCTTATTTGAAAAAAGGCAAATTACATATTTAAATAGAAGTGCAACTTACGAGTAAGGTTACATAATTATTGCGCTTATTGACATAACAGCAAATGACACAAAAGTACACTACGAAACGACGGTGAAATAAAAAAGAATTACAAAAGATAAGAAAAAGACTTTTCGAAAAGGAGAATAAAATACTTTTCAAATCAATTTATATTAAGACTCAACAAACACACCATCAAGCGACAAGAAGGAAGAGCAATCTTTTGCGAAAGTGATCAGATTACAAACTCTCAGGCCCGTATACACCAACTCTTTAACACTCGGATTAAACCTCGAATCAGTGTTAATACCTTGATCATATGAAAATCCGTATTCTCCAACGAAAATCCCGAGATCACCGGCTACTTTAACACCCTGTTTTTGATCCTCAGAAATCGGAGGATTAACAGTGATAATCCGCGGATTTTCGTTTTACGCATGCGTACTTCTCTTCTACCTTCTATGAAAACAAACATGGCAGACGATGGATTGTCGTATTCAGACGATATTGAAATTTTAGAAATAATCGAAAGAAGGAAAAGATCTGTGCATCCAGATAGAGCGAATGATTTGGACTGTATGAACAATGTAGCCTTTCTATCGCGTTTAACCTTCCAACGGGAGCGCCTGCACAAATTTTACGACATATCGTGCATCTTATTACATATATATATCGTGTTATTTTACAAAAGTAAATGCAACTTTTATTTATGTTATCTGTATTTATTAGCTTAACAGTAAACAAAGATTTTATAAATAAAATTTGCACTTAAATTTATAAAAGGATGATATAAATATCTAATACGATGCACAATATAAGTATCTCTTGCATACGCGCTCCTGGAAGGTTAAATAAAGATACAGGCGAATACAGTCTTGAAAATCTGAAATCTCCTATTGGATTGATTTTTATTGCCCTTCCTTTTCAGATTTTTATAGTTCATAATCATTTGCTTCGCATTTCTTTTTGAAACTCCGGGAAAACTGTTGAACATTGCAGTTAATTCCGACCAGGCGCTTGCCTCGACTTTATTGGTTGTTGCATCCGTTTTTTTGCATTTTCATTTTCCGATTTGAATTTATCTAAAGAGAGGAGAAAAGCCTCGGCCTTAATTTCTGTAAAATTCTCCCTTTTACGATCCATAATTATTGCAACAACAAGAATAAAACGGCAGAATCAAAATACGTCGTTAGTTGATCAAAACACACGAGATAATGTTTATATTATGTCTCTGTCATCCATTGATTGAAGCGGAACGAAAAATTTCGCCGAAGTTCGTTGATTGTCCAATCAAACCGTGGCTTACATTTTTCTTCCAGTTAAGCCATGGATCACGTAATCCGTAGATGGAGAATACCGAAGGAGTGTTAGCATTGATTCTCGAATTTGCTGATTCGCGATTTAATCTTGGATCAATCATGTTTGGTGAATACGGCCCTCAGTGTCAATAATCAGATCACATTTCTGTTCAGAAATTTGAAAACATTTCCCGATCATGAATAGAGACCTCTGAGTTTTATGAACATTTAGGGCCGTATTCACCAAACTTGATTGATCCAGGATTAAATCGCGAATCAGGAAATCCGAGAATCAATGCAATTGGATCAAAGTCCTTCGTTATTCTCCATCTACGGATTACGTGATCCATGGCTTAACTGGAAGAAAAATGTAAGCCACGGTTTGATTGGACAATCAACGAACTTCGGCGAAATTTTTCGTTCCGCTTCAATCAATGGATGACAGAGACATAATATAAACATTATCTCGTGTGTTTTGATCAACTAACGACGTATTTTGATTCTGCCGTTTTATTCTTGTTGTTGCAATAATTATGGATCGTAAAAGGGAGAATTTTACAGAAATTAAGGCCGAGGCTTTTCTCCTCTCTTTAGATAAATTCAAATCGGAAAATGAAAATGCAAAAAAACGGATGCAACAACCAATAAAGTCGAGGCAAGCGCCTGGTCGGAATTAACTGCAATGTTCAACAGTTTTCCCGGAGTTTCAAAAAGAAATGCGAAGCAAATGATTATGAACTATAAAAATCTGAAAAGGAAGGGCAATAAAAATCAATCCAATAGGAGATTTCAGATTTTCAAGACTGAATTCGCCTGTATCTTTATTTAACCTTCTTGCGGGCGCGCGTACGCAAGAGATACTTATATTGTGCATCGTATTAGATATTTATATCGTTCTTTTATAAATTTAAGTGCAAATTGTATTTATAAAATCTTAGTTTACTATTAAGCTAATAAATACAGATAACATAAATACAAGTTGCATTTATTTTTGTAAAACAACACGATATATATATGTAATAAGATACACGATATGTCTTAAAATTTGTGCAGGGGGCAGGTTTTACACATCTTTTGGATTTACGAGAAAACCCTGACAAGTTTTTTAATTATATCCGGATGAGTGTCCAATCATTTGATGAGCTCGCGGCAAAAATTACTCATAAGATTCAGATCCAAAATACAAGGATGAGACTTTCTATACCTCCTCTAGAAATGTTTGCTGTAACTATAAGGTAAGCGAAATTCTTATTAAGAATTTAATAGGAATGATAAAACTAAAGATATAAAATAACATTTTATGTATATGTAAACATTGTTTATAATTAATAAAAAATAACTATTTAATTTTGATTGTCACGAAACCTCCAATAAAAATTTTCTTATGCTTCATAGCATTTGTGAGCCAAATTTGAAGTAAATCTATTTAGTAGCTTGGATTTTTATAGCGTACAAAGTATTTAAGCGTTTCACTTTTATTTTATTCTTATTCTTCTAGTAATTTTTAAATTTTGCTTTCAAGATAAATGCGTGCAAATCAACAAAAAATTCAGGCAATTATATCAAGAAACTATTTAGTAAATTATTGCTTTTAAAAATGCTTAGTCGATACAAAAAATTAATTATAAATATATTAAATAATTGTATTTAAACATTGGTTCTAATTAATAAATAAATTACTATTTAATTTTGATTGTCACAAAACCTTCAATAAAATCTATAATCTCAGCATGCTACATAGCATTTGGGAGTAAGATTTTACGAAAATTTATTTAGTAGTTAGGATTTTTACAGCGTACAAACTTAACTTAAAGTAAAAATCTATGCAAATAAAAGTTAAACTCACACAGAAATATTTGGTACCCTATAGAAAACAAAACTACTCAATATATTTTCTTCGCATTTTTCCCAAGCATATAATGGAACATAAGGAGGGAATTAGTAAAAGTTCCGAGAAAATTAAACATCTAATTTTTGATAAATTAAAATCTATGATTCCATGCCATAATACCTAATGATACCTATCGTAATTGCACGAATTGTCATAAGTGTGTACTGCCCAGTTAGTTGCCACGTACTGAAAGACGTCCAATTTCCTGTCCGATTCGAGGGGAAAGGGCCAAGCAATTGTATCGGACAAGTCATTTGCGACTCTTTCGCTCTGCGGGATGTCTGTGGGTACTATCCAACTGTTTTCCATACCCCTGATGTCGTTTATGGATTCTGTGTCACTTTGAGGCCCGATGCACACCAGCCAATTTGTGTCGTTGAGCAGTAAAATATAACAATAGGAACCCCCATTCCCCCTGTGGAGACACAAAGGGGGCACGTGGGTTGCTTTTGTTATATTTCACTTCTCAACGACACAAATCGGCTGGTGTGCACCGGGCCTGACATTTATTACTTCCAACGACCAAATCGGCTAGAATCGGCCAATGTGCACCGGGCCTTAATGAGTATTATGGCTCAACTTTACACAGAAGAGGTACCCTGTTCCAAAAGCCCGAGGATTTGTGCAGCCATCGCAACTTCTGGAGAAACATCTGTAAATGATCGGAAGGTCAAAGGAACTGGACAGAGAACTCAGTACAGTTCCTACAGTTGCAATTGCGAACCCGCTGTTCGGCTGGTCGAATTACGACGGCAATAAATCCCAAACAACTGAACGCCGAAACATGGGCCTTGAGTACAAGGCTATTTTATTTGTTTGCTTTAGAAAAGCTTACTATAGAGAAAGAGTTCTTTTTCTTCTCTCCCACACTTCCTGGGGCCCAAATTTGCTTCTGTTTAAGGGGTCCCACTTGCCATCGGTCAAGCTGGCAACCTCACCAGTCCACCACTGTATATACGATTGCGGAGTTTATCCTTTGGCACCATTTATAACAAACCACGTGCTACCTCTTCATTTGGAAGACAACGCAATACTGAATAGACGCGATGACTACACGTGTTCCCGACAACCAGAACTGCCGATGCCGCGTGCACTGCGCCCCCATTCGTCAATTCTACGTGCTAATGGGTTATTTAAAACTATGTTTTAGTGTATGTTCGAAATTATTTAGTTTATTATTAAAGTGCATAAAATCTTATTTCATTTTTTCTGTTAAATTTGTGGAAAAACAGTAATTTTTTAGAAATGGCGACATTCACAGCCTCTGGGGCAGCACTTAGAGTTACGGGAATTACCCCATTTTTTTCTGGCATGCATTAGTTTTAGGCCAGTTAGAAAATAATGAGGGGGTGAGACATGAAAAAAAACAAAGTTGAAAAATAAGGGACACCCTAATATATATATATATATATACAACAGCACGCCGAAGCGGCGTGCTGTTGTTGTCAGCTTACATGTTGGAATTAAAAAAGGCAGATATGAATGCGCAGAAAGCACCCAGAAAAGGGGATTTCCCCGGAAAGACTCGTGATTAGAAGTGAAAGTAGAAGAGCGCTTATTACGATGGAAGTAGAAGTAATTAAAACTGAGGTATCATTAAAAATAATTATAGAAAGTTAAAAAATTAAACTATTACATATATCCATCATGTACTTTAATACAATGAAATTTCCTGAAATTACATTTTATTTATTTCTTCATAAATTTTTGAATGGTATATCAAATAAAAATGTGAGCAAAACTTTATTCTCTTTAATATAACAGCTTTAAAACAAAAGCGACCAAAGTTTATAAATATTTTTCTCGAATAATTTATGACACGATTAAAATTTTTGTAATGAAGTTTTTATCTGTGCTTTTTAAGCTTAAGAGTTGTTTTTTTTAAAATTATTCTCTCAAAGTTAGAAAAAATGGTTCTAAGAAAATTGCATTTAAATTTTGAAATGTCAATTTTTACAGCATGCCAGCTCCACATATTATGTAATTTTCACCATTATTTATCCATCTCAACTTTATATAATTTCAGAAAAAAAGAGCCACGCAGGGCTTTGAGTAGTGTCAGTTTTTTTTTAAAAAAAAGAAACAAACACCCTGTACACCACTAGCTGCTTCCCAGATAGCACGTAAGTTTGCAGCAAGTTTGATTTTGACTTGATATTCCCTTGTCATGGCAAAATTTGACGCGTCAAACTTGTAGCAAGTTCGCTGTGACAACTAGCGCCACCCTCGCTTGCAACGCATTTGCTGCAAGTTCGATGTGACAAAATAGCGCCACCTCCTTTGCAAATCAAACTTACTGCAAGTTTGCAAAACAAGCTTGATGCAAAGACAGCACAAAGAGATAATTATCTTTGTCTCTGTTTTAAAAAAAACATCGGATTTTTTTAATAGCATTTCCTAGACCGTCCTTCTTTTTATTAATTCAATAAATCAATGATAATTTCTAAAAAAACTAACTTTTTTATAAAAAAAAATTTTGAAACATTTTCCATCTTTTAACTAAATATATCACTCGCACTTTAAAGAAAACTTTATCGCCTTTTTCTTAATGTTGAAATTTTAGCGTTTATAAACAAAATTAAACCGAAAAAACAGTTAATGTTTGTTGAAAAATAAGCTTATACATTTTTTCCCATTTTAAAGTAATTACTTTTGAACTCTAATTTCATAATTTATTCTACTAAGAAAACGTAGTTATTAGCGAAAATCGCTCTCTCTTAGACTTCCAATCATATTCGCAACTCAAAAAATTAATGAAATCAACAGAACAGTTTAAAATAAATCGTATACGAATCGAATGGAACGATGTATTAGCGAAATCTATCTTCTCTTCTCAGAGTTTAACTGGCCCAGTGGTTACCGCGTCAGCTTCCGAACCGGTAGGTCGCGAGTTCTATCCTGGGTTGTGTTCGTACTCTGTTTTTGCTATAATTTGCAATGAGTTTGCAATGCAAGCTTGCTGCAAGTTTGTCCTATGGTGACTTCGAGGCTTGCGTTAACTTGCTGCAATTTTGTTTCACACTTGCACACTTGTCGTGACAAATTTGCAGAAAGCTTGCAGACTTGCAGTGCAAGTCTGCTGCAAATTTGCTGCAAACTAAAACTGCTATCTGGGTTGTGTTTCGATCCACATTTTGGTCAGATAATGCGTCCTAGAGTTACAATTGATTTGGAGGAATTTCTTCCAAAAAATATGCAAAACGTAAATATTCTAACTCTAATTCACAGAATAGAGGAATATGTCAAAAGTTTAAAGACAAAATTGTACAACAAATGTTATTAACATCGGCGAAATTACTTAAGACACCAGCACCAAGATATGTATATATTCTTTATTACCTGAAAGATTTTGAATAACTTAAAAACTTGTGTTTTATGTTACACAAGGTGATTCTAAAATATCTGAAGTTGGCTTTCACTAATAAAGATCTCAGCCATTTCGAGCACATTTCCATTCTCAACTGATGATTAATTTTAGAAACAAATGTAGAATAAAATCTTCGATTTGACTATCATAATCATCAGGCTCAATAGAACTACGAAAAAGTCATTTTTCGTAAATCTTTTTGGCTGCAAAAAGCCATTTTGAAGGTGTTTACAGTGAAACTCCGGTATAACGAACTCGTGCTATAACGAACTTTTCAAAAGGTTCCAACCGAATTCCTATGTAGCTAATGCATTTTTAAATGCTTGTAACGAACTTCCTGAGCGAGGAATTCGGGTATAACGAACAAAAATTTCCACTTTTCCATTCTTACAGTTCTGTTTCTTAGAGTCATCTGCTCTTCTCATTCCCTGGGGGACTTTTTATGCACCAATTGGGCCACACAAACCGCAGTTAATCAGCTCACCTGTCACAGGGTATCACTACCTAAAGGGTAAACCATATTAAGGGCGACCACCCTGTGATGGTCATTTTCAATCCATCACCCATTGTGTCACTCGGCGGGTCGACAGAGGAACGGCTATTGCTCAGCCGCCTTCCCTTGTACTACAGAGGGAACGCGCATAAATTTCCTTTGTGTCTGACAAAACTGCTGAGAGATGCGATACGTATGCCACAACACATTCTTTAGTTCCATTTCCTGAATATCGTTTGACATCACGTAGATTTATAATGAGTAGTTTTAGTAAACGGAAAACCTTTTTCATCGGGAATAAAGTGGAAATTATCAAGAAAATAGAAAACGGTGAGAGTCAAACTGCTGTTTGCAGAGAATTTTCTCTTTCTTAATCTACAGATGAGACCATGTAGAAAAATCGTAGCGTAGTAATCTCAACTTACGAGAAGATTCTGAACGGTACCAAACATTTGCGAAATTTGAGTGCAATTAATTTCACTCTTTAATCTTTTAAAATCAAATATTTATTTCAATTTATTGTATCCCATAAATAATTGTATTTCGGTGTAATTAATTTGTTGAACACAAAAATGTGTTTAAGGATTATAGCAAATTTTGTGTAGCAATCATTTGAAAAATCGGTATACAGTGAACTTCTAGATCAGTCCGTTGAGAATCCATTATAACAGGGTTTGACTGTATTTGTTTTTTAGGAGTGTGTGTCCCAAGATAGAGTTAATCAAATTCACAAAAATTCCATTGTAAATATATGATCAGTTTTTGCTATTTGGGTAGCGAGCACGATCGTTGAACGGATAAACGGTTTTTTAACCAATCATTCAATGTAATGAGCAAATGACATAGGTAGAAGTGTAACACAAAATATGTACTCCAGATTTGAAAAATTTAGCAAGAGAACTTTAAAAAAAATTCCTGCTCATTTTGAAGGCATTATTTGTGTGGGAGGGGGCTCCAGAAGGAATAATCAAATACCCAACATTTTTGGGGTAAACATTCGATTCGTTTTTGTTACTTGGGTAGCTAACATGATCGGATTATGGATTATGTTCTTTAATCGATCATCCAATGTAGAGAGCAAATGCACAAATGTAACGCCGGCATAACACACTCGGTTATACAACTAGATTTGAAAAATGTTACAAGAAGCTACAAAAAGCTCTTTTGAGGTTATTTACTTTGTAGGCTGTCCCGAACAAGTTTACAAAATTCCCATAAAAATCAAGGGTAAGAGGATATTAACGAACATCATCGTTGAACGTTTACAAATGGTATGGATAGTGAGTAACACTAAAATGTACCACAGTATTTGAAAAATTTAGTAAGATGCTGAAAAAAAAGTGTGAATTTGAAGACTCGTTAATTGAAGCCTTAATCCTTAAT
>BGPR01000653.1:311017-332607 GCA_013235015.1 Araneus ventricosus | reverse complement strand
CTTACTAATATAATAAATGCGAAAGTGTGTCTGTTGTTTTCTGTCTGTCTGTCTGTCTGTCTGTTTGTTAAGCTTTCACGGCAAAACACCAATCCGATTTTGGGAAAATTGGCAGAGTTGTAGCTTGAAACCCAAGAACGGACATAGGCTAGGTGAAGTCACGTTAAATTAATTATTATTTTTGAATACAGACAACAATTAAATAATTAACAAAGTCCATTGACCCAGCGATTCTCGATGAAGATTATTTTATTTTTTCAATCAACTGTCACGTGATCCTTCAGAATGCGAAAACATGTGGAATAAATTATATTTAAAATCAACCATCACGTGATCCTTTTTCCTGCTGTAAATCTCGGAACAAATTGTTCGATAAAAATTATTTTTATACCATCTTAAAGTTCAACATTTTACCTTTTCAACGATATTAATTTTATTTTCTGTGACATTTTTCCTTCAATTTTTATTCATTTTTAAACTGTAATATTTTTTTACGCGCGACGATTTGAAATAACTCAAATTTATACCTACTTCGCTGCTAGGAAATGGTTAGACTTTGAAAGCAATACGTAACTGAACGAAGCATCATAAAAAAGGTTAAGACTTCAGAATGCAAAGAAGATACAATTTTTATTTATGCTTGGTAAATCAAAATTACAGTAATAAAATTAAACTGCATTTTTTAGGTTTTTTTATTTGTTTTCATATTTAGAATTATCTTTAAGAATTTTTATTAAAAATTTTTATATTTAAATAAGGAAATCCGTTTCCTTGTTTGATGAATTTTTATAAGGCATTATTATAGAGACAAAATATATACGCAATCACAGAAATTATGGCCTAGACAGTCTTTCAAGCCTCTTAGGTTACCCTGAAATCCTACATAGTATTTTAGTTTTTATACGATTTAGAAATAATTACACTATATTAATATACTTTAAAAAATTAAGATTATATTTAGCTTAGCATTTAGGTGTATATCGTGTTTAAGTTTTTAAATATCACAATACGCGTTTTTTCAACGCAAACAATTTTAAATGAGTTTATGCATTTATTTATGCTTTTATTTGCAAAAGAAAAATTAAGCTGGTTTGTTCAGACTATCAAATAAAATAATTAGAAAGGAGACCCGCAGATTTTTTGCTTAAAAATTTAGTTACTATTTTAAATAAGCTCAGCAGAGATAATATTAATTACATTACGATATTAATCAATAGAAGGAAAACAACGAAATTTTAAAGTACTAATTTATGCTCATCCCAAAAAACTGGTTGAAATAAAAGTTGACCACTCTTGACTTCCCTCTCAATCGCATTACAAAGGAGGAAAAAAAATACAAAATATGATGGTCAAATGTGTGGAACCAAAAGAATATACCTCCCCCCCCCAAAAAAAAGATAAATCTTTTCCTAAAATATTCTTTCTTGCTTTTAACCTCGTCCAATTAGATTCTTTTGCGTTTACGGATTGCAGCTGAACACAGATCAGATTTCTTTTTTCTTCTATCCGCTGTTGTAAACTCGGGGGTGCGATTGGAACTGCGGATCAACAGCCTGAGCACATCCTCTCCCATAGGGTCATCTCATCCACAATATTCGGCTATTTTATTCATGCTGGACGACGTCCGTGAACACTTTTGAAATACCTGTTATGCGTAGCATCATAATTAGGAAAGTTGAGCAATTTATTGCTTTTAAAGCTTTTGAACGCGTATTCTAGTGGGAGGAAGAGCCTGCCTTCAGATATGCCTCCATTTTTCTCTACTGTATGACCCCCAAAAGTTTCACTATATTGTGACAAATTCGTCTTGTGAGTGTACGTGAATGCAGGATTACAAAAGCAGGATTACAATAAGCAGGATTACAAAAATAAAGCTCTTTATTTTACAGGTATTCTAAGCAAAGAAACACAACACAAATATTAAAACAGCACTTGTAAAAATTCACAACTGAGATTAACATTAAATCTCAACACAGCACTCAAAGGTTTCTTATTAGCTCACCAGCTTGCTTGCAGATCAAAAATCCAACTGACAACTTGGCTTGAGAGCTTGCCTTTATACTTTTCAACAGGAAGTGACATCATTATGTAGGAAGTGACGTAATCTCTAGAAACTTCATGAAAGCAGTAGAAATAGGTGGAAAGTTTGAGGTCCTTCTAGAAAATTCCCTTTGTCGCCAAGGTCGCCAAATTTATCGCCAAGTCGCCAAGTTTGTCGCCAAGTCTAGCATCTCAGGGAAACGACTTTATAGCTTTGTAACAATATTATATACCACGATGGGGTAATATATTCAGCAAGTTCTTCCTAAGTTTGTGAATGAAGTGTCATTGTAGGTTGCCAATTTCCAGCGTAACAGGACATCAATAATGACCATTTGTGAAGGTCATCGGAGGTTTTACGACTAGGCTTTCGAAGAATCCCCTAGAAATAATATTATCTTACGCCCTTTTGTCTTTCTGAAAATTGACAAACGGTTTGTAGAAGGGAGGTTGCACCAATTGCGTAAATTTTAGTTTCTCTTTCGTTGGCGGAATGACATCAGCTTTTTCGAATATAATAGATTGTCCCTAATACAACCAAATTTCTCTCTTGCTGCATTAGCTGACGTAAATCCGGACATTTTGAAGATCCGGACGCCAGTCCGGACGTGAACTAAAAATCCGGACGAAATCCAGACGTATGGTAACCCTATGTATCCATCAAGGGAGCGAGAACCTGCTTACTTATCCGGCTGCTTCTCATCCGTGAACTTCGCCATGCTGGGATTATATAAAAAAAAGGAAATTAGTGATAACGTGATTAAATAAGGAAATTAGTTTGTCATTTTAAAATTGAAAAGCATTGTTGCAAATCATACATTTTTAAAATTTCTTTAAATTAAGGAAAAAAATGTACAGTTATTAAATTGGTATAAAAAAAGATATTTTTTTTAAATTTTAAAATGACGTAAAAAGTATTTTTAGATGATATTTTTGAAAAATACGGCGAAAAGACAGCAAAATCTTGCCTACTTTTTTATTAACTGAAATTTTAATTGTCTTTTGAGCTTTGAAAAGTTGAAGCGAATCTACTCTTGTTCTGAAGAGCATATGCTCCGAATTTCATAATATCAAGCAAAAATGTCAATTTTTTAAAAAGACAAATAACATTCACCTTTGTATACATTACTGGAGAGTAAAATTTTATGGTTAAACCAATTACAATTATCAAGACAAGTAAAATAAGCAGATCATGAATTTAGTGTAGTATAGTTGCATTAGATTTTTTTTGCAACAAACTCTAACACGAAATACTATAATGTTAATTTTATATTTTGTTTGTAATCATGCTTTTATATGCATATTTTTACTACTAATAAAAACATATGTATGCATAGGTGTCTGTTGGCGTTCTACAAGACAGACCGTTGAGCCTAGAGTTGCGAAATTTGGTACAAACCTACTATGAAGGGTGGCAAAGTACACCTCAGTGAGTTTTTTAAAACTTTAATTAATTAAAACTTAAGAAATAATTTTTTGGGGGGGGTCAGCGATAATAGCCAGAAATATTATCATTTAAAAATAATTTCTACACCGTCTTATATTTAAAAAATATGTATCTTTAAAATGATAACAATCTCGTTTTCGTGTAATTTTTTCTTAAATTTGACAATTTTTTAAAAAATATTTTTATGTATAATTTACAACAATGCTAGATTGAAAGTCAAATCAATCATGAAATCTTTAATTTAATATTTATCTTAATGTTTAATTTAATGTTTCTCTTATGTTGGAAAACGTGATATAAAAATTTATTTTGATTATTACAATATAAGACCTTCATTCGTTGTAATGATCCTCTGCCATTTTCGTTGCTTTGCCAGTTTTTTCAGTCTAATTTTTTGTTAATTATTTGCTACTTGAATTTACCTTTTTAATAGATTACTATATTATTTTGATAGATTTACTTTTTAGCTATGATCTAAAATTAATTTTTTCATTTAGCGTAGATAATCTTCAATGGAAACCATAGCATCGGTTTATTTGTAATAATTAGGTAAAACATTCAAGTTATAGTCAGATAAATAAAGTGCAATAAATGTAATTCAAATCTGACTAATGCATGATTGAAATAAAAATTAATTTTTATTGGATTTAATGATATTAAAGAGCTATTCTGCCTAAGACTTTTTAACAATTGAATATAAAAATCAAAGTCATTAATTTTATTACATGCAAAACATATTGCCTTAAAATTTAGTTCAAATTAGCTTGCGAAAAATTAAATAAGTTGATGTTTTTAAAATTGGTTGGCATAAATAATATATAATTAATAAAATTGTCGAATCAGCTGACAGTTGAAGGCGGCTAGTATTTAATACAACAAAAGCAATTTAAAAATACAGAAATAATTTGAGCTCACCTCTTTAAAACTAATTTATCTCCTTAGGAAAGAATGAAAATGTCCAAGTATTTCTTTATGTGCCCACTCTCTGATGAAACAAAAACAGAAATGCAACATTTCCTTCGTTTTAATTGCCACTAAAGGAACACGAAAGGACCACTCGTCCAATAAGGACGAGGCCCCCTTTATTCTTCCTACAATATAGTAAACAAGATAAAATAAAACCTCCCCACCCTAAAACACAAAACTCTAAGAAAAAGCACGATTCTCCCTTTCCTTTGAACTTTTAATAGTCAAACTACGTGAATTTTTTTCCCTTCCTCCCTCCCCTCTTATTAGCGTCTTAGAGGTACGAAGAAGATTCTTAAGGCAGGCGAGTTAACTTGGCCATCTATTTTACGACTGTAAAATGAGATGCAAAAAAGAAGAAAAAATATGTTGTTTTGCCATCTCTAGGCAAGAACCACACACATGGTCAAAGAAGGACCCTTTTCACCTTGCTGGAGGGACCCTTTTTTCATGCGGCAGCAAGAAACTTAAAGTGCTTATTGCTGCATCATTTTGTAACATGAAGCTACTTGCTATTTTGTTTCAAGAAAAGGCACAGGCTTTTTTTCTCTCTCTCTGTAAGGGGGTCACAACAAGACAAACTGGCAACGTGACCACTGGACAAAACAACTAGCCACTCCCGTAATGTTTAGTCAGCCACTGAAGACTTATTCTCAAATTCTCTTTTATTTGCACAGCAGACCGTACCAATCTAACTCTTAAACAAAATTTTTTAAATGGTCATTTTTGCGCCCCCGTTCTGCCTGCGGCATTGCGGGGGCCAATCTCGCCACCCCCTCGGTACAGCCCTGGTGATCTTCCATTTCTACCCTCAGGTTACCGCGGCCTAGCAATAATACGAATTTCGAAGAAAAGAAGATAATTTAAAAAAATTATAACCTCAGCATTCGTGTGACGAAGTGAATTCTACTTTCAGTCGAAATGATTCAAAACACCCGATACGAATGGATTAAAAATAAAGGGTTAAAAACAGCATTTAGGGTAGAAACATTTATCACATATTTATTTGCAAAATCTCTATTAATAGCAAATTTTAGTTATCATATATAGTATGTTTTTTTTATCCTTCTGTATTAGAAGAGGAAATTTAATTATACTTCAACACTATCTTTTCACTTGTTAAATTTGTTAAGAAATGAATCTTGTCTTGTAATCTCTACTAATAATAAAAGAGAAAGTCTCTGTGTGTGTGCGTCTGTGTGTGTCTGTTGGTGGTCTACAGAATAGACAGTTGAACTTAGAGCTGCCAAATTTGGTACAGGTATACTTTGGAGGTTGGGAATGTGCACATCGGATCCATTTTTTTCAATTTTTTATTAAAATTTTAATTATTTAAAATTAAGCAAATTTTGACTGTTTTCGGCCATATTTCCGTGAATAACTACCGAAAGAACTATTGCATGTAAATGATTTTTATCCCACTTTAAAGTGCAAACAATTATCTTTCCAATGATGTTAGTGTGCGTACTGTGCAATAAATATTTTTAATTTTACAAGGTTTTAAATTATCATTAACTGCGGTCAAGGTCGCTCAAGGAGACAAGAGCTAACAGGTCTTTTCTCTGAGCCCGGCTAGAGAGTGAATTCGGTTGCCTCCGAGCCCGGGGTGGAGGACGCCCGCTAGCGGTCATTTCTCAACAATAAAAGGGCAGCCTTTGTTCGCAATTTGCGGTTAGAAGGGAAGGATTTAAAAAGCTCATCTCGCACTCAATAGGAAAATAGCGGTTGAAGCAACAGGAATGATTTTCTGAATTAAGTATAAAACCTTTTAGTGATAAAGATAAAGGTGATATTTTAAATTCATTACAATTGATTAATTTCCGTCCAAATTTTTTTGTAGACTCCTTGCGTAATGCAGAAAAAAATTATCCAAATATAATTACTTTCTAAATGTATTACACAAAATGACTGACTAAAATGTTGACATAAAATGCAAATCAGTACTTTCCACAGGTCATCAGTAATGCAGGTTAGAATGCGATTAAGAGAGCTGTTTTGTTTACAAGTCGGATGCGAAAAGAACGCGGGTTAAATGTCTAGCGCAATTTGAAGTTAAAAATTACTTTGTTAAGGAATATAAAATTACGCATAAGAAATTCATTTGAAACTATATTCCCGGCAAACAAGCTGGTCGCCGAAGTCGGCTAGTGTGTAATAAATTCAATCATTAATTCTATCTACAGCGGTAAGGATGATCTATGTAGGATATGGAGTATTTAAATACAAAAGTTATTTATTTAATAAAGGGTTAAAAATAAAGTTTAGCTTAGGAATATTTATCACATATTTATTCGCAATTTCTCTATTACTAGCAAATTTTAGTTATTTTGTTTATGGTTCTATCTTAGAAGAGGCAATTTAATCATGCTTCAACATTATCGTTTCATTTAAATTTGATAAGAACTGAATCTTGTCTTGTAACACCTAATGGGTTCGATCATTAATTGTACCTACAGATGTGAGGATGCTCTGGTAGGATATAGAATATTTAAAAATTATTTATTTAACCAACGGGAGTTATTTATTTAAACAACAACGGGATTGTCCTTCCCTAGGCTTTCTCGTGTGCTTACTTGCACAACGCACAGCACACTGTGCCTAGCTTCTAAGTGTGAAGAAAAGAATTTGCGGTGCACTTTAGACCTGTTCCCGTGACCAGACTGGGTCTAAAATTTGACGCAGATCTGGCAATTTTTGTGTGAAAATCTCGTACAAAATTTTATTTATTTTTCTGCTTGTGTTTAAGTAGACCCGAATAAACAGACCGAGAACCCATTGACGGATTTGCTCCAAAATTTGATACACATCTATCATTTTTGTAATAAAACTATATGACAAATTTCATGTAATTAGCTGAATGCAATTTTGAATTATCGTGCTTATATACACACGAACGTACAAACAAACCGACTTCTCGAGGATGGATTTTTTTCCAAAGCTTGATAATAGTAATCTGCAATTTTTGTGTAAAGGGTGTGTATCAAATTTCATTGGTCTAGCTTGTTTCATTGTCGAGTTATCATTATTCATACACAATGAGACCGACAGACCGACACTAAAAATTCCTATTTTTTTTAATCCATCAAAATCTCGAAGTCGAATTTTTGACAATTAAAATAAGTGCCCTTAGTATTATCTTGCCTAGGATAATTATAATTTTATATAAATTTATTTATACAACTTATGATGGATTTTAATTAACATTTAATTTCTTCAGAAAAAACGTTAATTTCTTTAAAAACAAACGCGAAAGAGGTAAAACGTTTTGCAAAGTTTCAAGCAAAATTGGACATAATTATACAATCAGGAAACAATTACAATTTTCTGAATTTTGGATTATCGTTTTCAAATTTTACCTAAATATATGAAAATTTTTACCTATGCATAGTTGAACCAACTTCAATTCGTTGCACAGTAGACTATTTACAATGCAGTAAGAGCAATGCTGCAATGAATTTTTTTCCGTAATGTAAATATGTCTATGTCTACTACTAATAAAGATGAATGTCTGTCTGTCTGTCTGTGTGTCTGTTGGCGGTGTACAGAACAGACCATAGAACATAGAGCTACCAAATTTGGTACAGATATACTTTAGATGCTGAAGATGTGCACTTCGGAGCCGGTTTTTTGAAATTTTGATTCAAATTTAAATTATTTAAAAATTAAACCAAATTTCGCCCTTTTTTGCCAATAACTTCTGAATGAACCGATGGACAAAACAAATTTTTATGTCATTTTAAAGAGAAAAAAATTATCTTTCCAACGATATCAGTTTTATTATTGTGCAAAATGTTATGTAATTTTTATAAATTTTTAAAGTCATCAGAATCTTATAGTTATTTGGGTGCGAGAGTAAGCAGGAGGGGCCAAAGAGATGTTTATCAACGTCACATTCTCGGCGCGGAACATCAAAACAAACTTACTATCGATGAATGCTTATGCCTAAACCATAGGTTATGAATGGTAAATTAGCTAAATAATAATTAGTTCTTTTTTGTTAGAATCATATTATTAGTAATTTGTTTCTTAACAGTTTTTTAGATAATAAATTTATTAGTGTGTGTGTTTTAAAGTTGAAAGATTTTAGAACATTTGTGTGTATGTGTCATTGTGTTTAAAATTATAATGTAAAAACATTTTAGCCAATATTTTAATTTAATGTTATACTGTGGCTATTGAAAGGTAATGTATGTTTTTGAAGTTTACTTTGTATGTTTTATTCCGCAGAGAGAATGATTAATCATATGTATGCATGTTTTAATACACATACATTACAATTCTAGCATGTAAATGTTGTTTCGCACTGAGAATAATAATTATTCCTAAGATACATACAATTTTAGCTCAGAATTTCACATTAGCTATTAAATTTAATTTTTGTTTTTAATATTTATAGATACTAAATAAAGATTTTACAACCTTTGTCTGTATGCGTTTCTTAGTGTTTAAAACTAATATTACGGGATACTGATAGATACTACCTTCAAATGTTGTTAGATAAATCTGGTGCAGTGGATTTTGATGATTTAAAAACTGTTATTGTGCGAGACTGCAGCTTCATTTGCACTAGCGAAAAACAGCTTCAGAGTGAGATTACACAGATAATTTGAACAGAAAAATTTAAATTTATGTGGAGTAAGACTAAAAAGGGGGAAAAACCTCAAACTTGCTTCTTCGTTTCAAAGTAATGTGGCAAGCAATCCCTGTGATTGAGTACCTTACTAATAAAATAGGTGATGCACCCATATAAGAGGCATACGAAAATGAATGTCTAGAAGGTGTGAAGCTTTTTAGACTATTTACGTTGATATAAATATTTAAAATTAAATGATAGGGTCAAAAATCAAGAAATCGGCATGGAAATTTGCAAATATCCAGAATATGCCTGTTTTCAAGTAATATCACCCTTAAAAAATGAGTGAAAGTGAAAAACAGTTTCAGAGTTAGATTGCACAGATAATTTGAACAGAAAATTTCAGATTTATGTGAAATATAAGGATAAAAAGAGGGAAAGATGTGACGTAGCAAGAAATCCTATGTAACGAAAGTTTGCTTTTCATGTTTTATTCCGCAGAGATAATGATTAATCACATGTATGCATGTTTTATAGGTGTTTAATTTTTTTTTATGCAGGGTGTATAAATGTTTTTAAACACAGAGAGTAGTAATTATCCTACCATGTATATTTTGTTTTGCAATGAGAATGATATGGATTTTTTGAGTTTTATTACTTAACAGATATGAAGTTACTTTGGGTGGAGAGAATAACTATTATCCAAACCATATACCTGTTTTAGTTCATTTTTTATCATTTGCTATTATTTGATAATTTGCATTTTTATAGTTTATACATATTTAATTTCTTAGTGTGTGTTTGAAGTTTTGTTATGCACAGAATAATTATTCAAGATTTTAGTTTTTTTTCATGCATTTCAATTCATTATTTTTTTAAATATATAAATGGTTGTTTTTATCGACTAGATTCAAATGGTTATCATGAATTTATTTTTGTGTTTCATAAAATGTAATCAATTCTTTTTTTTAGGAAAAAAAAAACTTCATTTAGTTATTTTGAGTTTTAATTAGTTTTAATATGTAAATTTTTTTTAGCTGAGGGATTTAATTATTGTACTTCAAATTTTTCATTACTTATTAAAATCTTTTCCACTACTTTTTTTAAAAGAATTTTTTTACTTATCATTTTTAAACTCTTAAACATAAGGAATTAACTCAAAGTTTATTATATGCAAACACATCCTATACATATTCGATTTGTGTATAAAAAAATTAAAATTAGGTTTTACTAATTAACCTGTTGACTGTTTGTGTTTTTAAATTCATTTCTTTGTCCTTATTGCAATTATTGCTTTTAGCTTACAAAAATTGAAATGTTGAAAATGTCAGCCTTAATTGCCTTATTACTATTAATACAAGATTGGCGAACCAGCTGGTCGCCGTAGGCGGCTAGTGTCTAATATATACGAAAACAAATATGTCTCCAATATATTTTGAAACTGCGATCAAATATTACAGAATTCCTTGTATTTTTTTGTAACAGTATCATGTTTTAGGTATCAAAATAAAAGTTCAATTAATAGGGTTGCTAAGCAAATTAAATTTACTTTGCGTAAGCTTGGTGAGATAAGGACACGGAAAACATTTTTATCTCACCAAGAGAATGCAGATGAAGAAGAATTTCTCGTTCCAAAGGTATTTGGTCTGACGACGTTTGAATAATAACCAGATAAACCAAGCTTTCAAGTTTAAATTCTTGTGAAATTATGCGCATGGAGGACTGATACTTTGTTTTTTCAAATTTAGTTTTCTATTTTATTTTTCTAAACTACTTCATCTTCCTCTTAATAAATTTTGCAAACATTAAATCTGTTTAGGGCAAAGTAAACCAATGATTGATTTAAAGAATACAATTAACGCTTTGAAAACAGAATCGTTACTGATTAACTGAGTATTATAATCCCTTTTACTTTTGTGTCTTTACTAATAATAAAAGAGAATATGTGTGTGTATCAGTTGGCGCTCAACAGGGCAAACGTTAGACCTAGAGCTGCCAAATTTGGCACAAAAATACTTTGGAGGATACAAATGTGCACTTCGGTTGGTGTTTTGGAATTTTAATCAGAATTTTAATTAATTAACCTCAAAGTTTGATGTGTTTCCTCGATAACTTCCGAAAATATTATCACCATCTTAAAAATCCAAATATTTTCTTTTAAGTTATACTTATTAATTTGTCATACAATTTCCCCCTAATTTTGATAACTTTTCAAAAATATTTTTATGCATAATTTTCAGCAACATTTTTTCGCTGTTGCAATGAAATTCAAATCTCATTCATTGTTTCTGCAATTATTTGATCTTGTGTTTTCTTCTATTGTTCAAAACTAAGGAATGAAAATTATGTTTATATGCCCATATTCTTTTGCAATGTCTCTTTTAAGTTTTGCTGCCTTATTTATTGTCATTAAAGTTTTTGTGGAATCAAAAGAAAGCCAACTAAGCCAGTAAGTTCATTAGAAAATATAATGTGTATGCTATACGATTACACTTGCTGTTTAATTTATTATCGGCATGTTTCAATCCAGATAACATGCTGTTGGGTATGATCACATAATTCACCCATATTGCATCACACCAATGCAATGCAGAAATGCGCATTTTGCGTAAGGATCAAGAAAATAAAGTTAAAGTACCTCATAAGACAATTTGCTGTTAGATGACTCAAATATCCAAGTTTCATGCTACTATGTCCTCTTGTGATTTGACTTTATTAGAAAGATTAATGAAAACAAAAAAAGAACAGGTGAAAGGCTATTGAAATAACGCTTAAGTTTTTATACTTCGTTGAAGGAGCCATGAATCATCAATGCACAAAAGTAAGTATACAAAGCCTTTGTAAGCGCACAAAGGCGGCTAGTATACAATAAAAGATTATAGTAATCGGTTAAAATTCCACTTTGAGATTTTTATGAATCCTCTCGTTCTTGAGCTCTCCGAATAGTACATTTATTGACTCAAACAACTTAAAATATAATTCTTTTCGTCAAATAGAGAATATTTCCAATTGGAATAATAGACCTGTCTGTAACGATTTAGAAATCAGGCATTGGAACACGATTATAGTGGACAACCTGCATAAATTTAAACAAATGATTAGTTCGATATCGTTAGTATAAAATTTAGTCTTATTTCGATATTAATTAATTCTTTTTACGACTTATTACACTTTGCTCTAAAAACTTTACTCTATAGAATTTTATATTCTGCTTTTGATATTGCCCTTTTTTTCTCAATTAATTGAAAATTACTAATAAAATTTCATGTTCTGTTGCTGAAATTAAAACTTTTCCTGCTTCATTTCTTGTCACTTCCTAATCTGCCAGAATTCAAGAAAGTGACAAGAAATTGCGAAAGTTTCTATTATTCTTTTTTGTAGGAATATGTGACCACTAAACGATTGATGTCTTGATTCATTGTCCTTATTTCCATTTTCTGTTGTGGGATTTCAGTAAATCGGCATATAATGGATAGACCTTTCGCTAATAGAAGTAACGAACGGTTAGCAAAAGATCGAAAAGATTTTGCGTATGTTTCGAGGAAGCCAGCGGTATCCTTTACACAAGGGTGTACTGAAGCAGAGAAACATAAAATACGAGTTTCAACTTTCTTTCCAAACGAACCAAGTAAGTTAATGCATTTTTAACAATATTTTGTGGATCTGTGATTTGCATTTATTAGAGCGCCTCGCCAATGATGTCTAAAATCCTTTCGAAGCCATACAACGACAGAAAAGATTATTTTTGGCTGTTTTGCTAGGTTTTTTTTTAAACTTTCGTGACGAGTTTCCTTTTTTAAAACGCCATATCAATTTTGGTAGCGTGAACTGCGAGTAGGGCACACTAGAATGACAAAACAAAGAAGTTTCAGTTTTAGGAAAAATATAACCCCCGGTTTAGGACAGGGGCACATATATGGCACAGCCGTCATGGTCACTGAGGTTTGTGACTCAGTAGTTTTCACTGAGTAATTTTGTAAGAGAAAAAATATTTTCAATTTAGATTCATGAATAAATCAAAATTTTATTGAAATTATACGATATTTTCCGAGAACAAAGCACATACACTCTTTATCAATCGAATAAACCGATGTAACACCGTGAAAAAACCGCAATGCAACAACCTACTGGAATGACATATTCTGTAAACGAAATTGTCTTCTCAAAATTTGGTAGGACACTTATGGAAATACTTCCACTATACCAAGCAGTATTTCTATGCTCGAAAGTAAGTTTTAAAAGTAAAAAGGACGCGCGTGTCCCGTTAGTCAGGAAAGGGTTAAGGAAAAGCATTCTGAATGTTCAGGTGTTCAAAAGTGAGCACAATACCTGTCTTAATTGGGCTGCTCGTAGATAGGTTATGCCGAACTGCAGTTCGGCATAAACTCACCAGCATTTTTAGTATTTAAATATAGTCACAAATTCAATGAATTGATTGATAACCGCTAATTTTAAACATTTGGCACTAAATATTTAAATCTATCTACAATTTAATTCTATTTAAAGTTTTCAAACTTCAGGGGGAAACACAGAAAAAAGAGAGAATGCCTCTCTTCGTAGAGGGAGAAAACTTCGACAAGAACTGCCTTTTAACACAGTTCCGATTTCCTGCTGTTACGCACGCTCAGTTACTATAATAAGCTGTACCATAAGTTATCCCTCCGGAGAAGGGGCAACTCTTATATTGGAGAGAAAGTCGCCGTATAAGCAAGTGAGTTGTTGCTTTTCTGGAGGGAACATCAATGGTGTCGTAGTTGTGTTGGTCTCACTTCCGGTGACGGGATATAGCTTTTTGGGAAGGATACATGGACATTCTGCGGCAAGTATCTACTGTACCACTGGATCTGCAGATTCATCAACATCTGCAGAACCATAGCATCTGCAATCTTTCAGATTGCAGATGCATTGGTCTTTTCCGGTCATACATTCCTATGTGATTTCAGATTGTTTTTGTGCTTTCTACTTGCCTAACATTTTTCACGCTGAATTTTGAATCACACAATATAACGAGGTCACTCCCAAAGTAGCAGATGGTTCAAAAATGGGACTTGTATCTAAATAAATTTTTTTCTTAAGAAAAATTAACCACTGATCTACATTTTCATTGTTTTTTTCTCTCTTGTAGATTCAAGTGGAAGTAAATGAAACCAAAGAAGATGCCTACGAATGCTCAAAGAAATCTTATAGTGGATCCACAAATAACTTGTTTTATGTTTGATTATGTCGTTTTAATGCGTCTTTTGCTTCATAATATTAAATAAGTCTTTACAAATAACTTAAATTTTGGTAAATTTTGAATGTTTAATTAGTCTGTTGCCAAATTCCTAAAATATAATGATTGGTCGTAATATGTCTGTATGAAATAAATCTTCTTCACTCTTTGCTATGTTTTTCAATTTAAAATTCAAAAATTACACATTTATTATATATACATCATGCACTCTAACACGATGAAATTTCCTGAAACGACAATTTATTCCTTTTTTCAAGAATTTTTGAATAAATTATCAAATAAAATTGTGAACAAAACTTTATTCTCTTTAATATAACAGCTTTAAAACATTAGTGACGAAAGTTTATAAAGTATTTTTTTCTGGTCTAAATTATGACACGATAAAAATTTTTGTAATGAATGTAAATAAAGTTTTGTAAATAAAATTAATAAAAGTTTTGTAATGTATGTTTATCTGTTCATTATAACATTTTTTAATAACTTCCTCAAAGTTGGAGAAAGTTGTTCTAAGAAAATTGCATTTAAATTATGAAATATCAATTTTTTAAAGCATTCCAGATCCACATATTATGTCATTTTCACCGTTATTTATTCCTTTCTTTTTTATAATTTTTTTAAGAGTTCCATTGGTACTTTTAAATTTGTTACTCTCTTTAAATTAAATCATTTCATTATTTTCTGTATATAATATCCTATATTTAGTAATAAAACTAAATTATATAATATCCTTTCCTTAAGAATAATATGGTTATAAAAATTTCATATCCTGTAATAATATGGTTTAAAAATGTTAGTACATTTCTGAATATGTACTTTTATTTTTGTTTAATCTAAAACCATTTTTAAAATTAAAATTTTCTTCTCGTTTCTTTGCCGATAATTTTACTTAATTTTACAAATGCGCGTCTAAGGTGTGAACTGTTATCCAGCAATAAAAAAATACTTTAATGGAAAGACACTTTTACAAAACTACCCCGTCTTCTAGCATTGTACTCTAAAGATAGAATTCAATAACGGTAACAATAAAACAACAGCAACAACAAAAACCCTTCCACCATATTTTAATGGTATAAAATATTAAAATTTAGGAGGTTGTTCAAAAGTCCCATCCAAGATACCAAAGGAGTTATGACATCTTTCCAATTCCAGATTATTTTTCATAATTTTAGAAAAGGTTTTTGTTCCTGGATCACCAAGTATTTGGTGAATCGGATAGAGATTAGAGAAGATGAAAACCAGTGAAAATCCATTTAATCCTTTATCTACTGACTGAAAGCACCGCTTTAATCACGTTTATTTCTTCGCAATATCGCCGTTTATCCTCACAGTATTCACAAGAACAAAGAGAATGGAATAACAAGCACTAACGGTAGCGCAGAAATTAAATTTTTTTAATTATCTTTTGAATTAATTAAGTAATTTTAATTAATTAAAAAAGTGTTTCCTCATTCCCGTGGTTATTCTACATCAAAACCTATCTAATGATTAAAAAACAAAATTAAAAAGTCGCCAGTATGCCAATGTGGAAAATTAAAGGGTTAAAAAGTAGTCTACTTTTTGGGAGTCTATAATTTGTTTTTCTACTTGAAGCTTGCGTTTGTGAAGCGTCTCTCTTTTCGTTCTTCGGTAGTGCCACTCAGGATACGATCCAATTGCTCCGCTTCACTGCGGCTATTCTTGCTTCCATCACATGAATGCACGTCTGTCAAACTTGTGAGGCGGGCCTTTTGCATCTGTTTTTCACATTCGCAAGGAATTCATTGTCTTCTCGAAGTGTTTCCCACGCATATAAACTTTTAATCATCCAAACAGGAACTGTATTTGAGTTGTTGCACCATTGTCCATACTAGTTGGCAATCCTCTGATCTGTCAGGTAGGGAGCATCCGGTTTTGTGTTACCGCGATGCAACTTGATGTCCACTGCGAGTAACTCTGGCATTTTTGTTCGTAAGATTCGCTGCAGATTGTCCACTGGCGAACACTATTGTTCTGTGGTAATGGTCAGTTCACGTTCGAGAAAATCCATGAAAATCACCCTCCTGCGATCCCAGGGCTTTACTGTATCACATTGATCATCCATGGTGGTTTGTCGGCAACAACAGTAAATAAAAGTTAGGTATAAGTGAGGTGATAAATAATCAACCCTTCTACCTACAAAATTTCATATCTCTAAAGGTTACCATTATCAGACTAATGTGGTAATTGCATTAATTTTTGAAAAGCTTATGTAGATCCTACATATATTTAGAAATGAAAAAAAGGAAATAATAGTTAAATTTTGTATCATATAAATAATTTTAATTTCAACTAAGACAATACTTTTTTAATTGAAATTTGATCGCTATTTTGTGATAAGCATAATAAAATCTATTTTAGTCTCATTGAATTTAACCCTTTATAAGGCCATTTTTTCTAGTAAGGCATAATAAAAGAACTTTGGTATTGATATTAATTTAAGAAAAGAAATTCGTTTAGCTTATTGGATGACATTCTTTTTTAATTAATTAAGTTAATTAATTATTAATTACCAAGTCAAGACACTTCGTTATATTTTTAGATAAGAAATTGGAACATCCAGGTTTTTGTTGCATCGAAAAATCTGGCGAGAGCTTACGCCAACCTTAAAAAATGCATTTAAAAATTGATGAATTTGGTGGGAAGTATATTCCTACTGCCTTATAACGGGTTAATAGATTACTTGAGAATCGTATTTGTAACAGTAAGAAATATTATTGGTTCTTCAATAATAAGATTATATAAGAGACTGCTTATACAAATATTATGATCACAAAAGAAGTCTTTTGGAATTTCCTTTCAGTTAGATGGGTTTTTTACTATCTTCGCCAAAAACAAATCTGAAAAGAGAAATAGTTCCATCTGCAAGTTTTCCTATCTTTCTTATCAACATTTTAAAAAAAAATCCAACAGTAGCATTAATCCTAGCATTTTTTACATTTTTTTTTTGTTTGGGAAGAAAGTTTGAATCAGGACTTTTTAAGTGTATCGTTTTTCTTCATTTTCACTGCCGAAGAACGGAATCTCCTAGTTCAAACTCATAAAAGAAAACACAAAGCTGAAATTAGGTAAGAGAGTTCTCCCCTCGTAAACTCTAACATAAGAATGCCACTTAAAACCAGTTATGAAAAACATGGCGCCTATGTATTATCTTACTAAATAGCTCTTTCCAGAAAAATAAATTTATCTAGACGTCATAAGCTTCCATATGAAATAAAAATTGTCGAAATAGGTCCAGTGTTTAGGGTTGGAGACTGTCTCATGGTTTTTTCCTCATAGAGAAGGTACAGTGAAGAAGTTTTATTTTGCAATATATCTCCGAAATGGAGGGTGGCGGTCGGCAGGCGACCATTGATGACATATCCAGAGGTCATAAGCTTCCATATGATATAAAAATGATCGAAATCGGCCCAGTGGTTGGGGCTGGGGAACTATTCTTCTGGTTTTGTCAATTATTTTAAATTTATATGATTATGTGATCATGTACCGGCATTTTGGTGTGGCCTGAAATATTCCTTATTGTGGATTTAACTTAAAATAATCATTAGAGATATTTCATCTTCTATCTAACCATTATTTCTTCAAAGCGAAAGCTTTGTATGACGAACGTAAATTTCTTATTTTCCCTATAAACACTGTTAGTTACCTTATTTTTCTTCAATAGCAACTAGTTGAACCCAACACATTTTTTAGTTTCGAAATCGCTTGTTTTGGGACTCATTCTAGAGTTAAAGAGAGTTCATTCTCAGAGTTAAAGAGATGATACAAGGATTATGGTTCTGACCCTGGTTGTTGAGTTCGTCGGTTCGATTTCCAATTGAGGAGGATTAAAAGAGACGCCAAGTATCGTCATTACTCATTTTGTATGATTATGCGCCATATTAAAGGTAATCTGAGGACCTAGGATAAACAAAGCAGTTATTGAAACTCTTAGGGCACTATATCTAATATATATTTATGCAGCAAATAATTTTTAAAAGCCATCAGGTTAAAATTCACCGTAATTTTTTTACATGAATGGATTTTAGTGTATTTATTGTTCCGAAAAATGTTTTATTGATAAAAATTTATTCCCTGAAGGAACTTTGCAAATAAAGTGAATAAACAGAGAAAATTTATTATTGAAATTCCTTGGCTGAATAATTGCAATTTTTTGACACCCCCTGAATGAGTAACTGACACCTTTCCTATTCTATTTAATTAAACATTGAACAAATAAGATAATAACACACAATCAGAATCTTATAAAATGAAATAAGTTGATTTTTTATTTTAGTAAATTATCCTCTTGGCATTCTGTAATTTACTCAGATGTCGTTCTCATCATCTGACCCCTGTTTAAAATCATAAAGTATGTCCCTAAATAGCCTTTGTGTAGCTTCAAAACGGGATTTTTATATAATTAAACTAAATTAAAACATAATTTACTGTCAGTTCTATTCTTCCATTTCCTTTTACAGACGAAATTTAAATACATAACTTTGAATTCTTAATTTATTTTGAGTTTCTTTCCATACCTTTAAAAAATCTTTTCTGAATCCAGCTGCTCTCATCCCTATTTTTTGAAATATATTCGCTCTTTTTCTACATGATCGGTTATAAGTTATTTAATTATATTAAAAAATTATTATTCACACTATTCCTGTTCGGAAAAAGAAATTTACCCCTATCGTATTTAATAAAGTTAACAAAATGTATTTCATTGATTTAAAATTTCGATTATCATTTCATTTACATAAATAGGCACAATTCTAGTGATTAGCTGACTAAAAAATACGAATATGTTCACGCTGAAACTTCAAGTTTCATTACAGAACCTGAACGGATTTGGCGACTATGCTTAGGGCACTTGAACACAACAGATAAAAACATCCTCTTCTATTTCTTTGCCCAACATAAAAAAAACCGAGCCAAGATTTAATTAAACATTTCGGATTCAGACTAAGATACACGCCTAACGCACGTCAGAACATTTTTGTATTCTTTGCAAATTTATTCCGGGAGGAAGAAAAATAAATATTCAGAGGAGAAGCAGTCATCCTCTCTGATTTGTGTGTGTATGAGAGAGAAGAAAAATCTTCCTGCCGCGAGGACCTTAATTAATATCGGAATATCTGATGAGAGCTTTAAGGATTAAAATTCCCGCTTCTGAGGGAGCAGGGAAAAAATGGAAATAGAATTTGTGAACTTGAGTTTTGAGTTCACTATTGGATAAGATGTTTTAGGTAGCTTCATTAAACTTTAATAAAACTCAGGGAAATAGGTATTTTTGACAATCGATTAAATATTTTAGCTTATCGAAGAAGAAAGGTTGCGGGTTGGTTAAGAAAATTCAGAATTATTAAGTTGCCAGGAATTGTGTTATTTGATACTGCAAGTTTTAGAACTTTTGAATCACCTATTTTCTCAATTCTTGCAGTAACTATTTGTTCAGATTTAAGTTGAATTAGGAGCCGTTTACTCCCTTTTAAGGATTTCTACAAATATTTTGTTCAAATTTCAATAGTTATCGTATTATAATTTTATTGTATTACATCAAATAAAATATATGCAAAATGTATTAGTTGTATACAGTAGGACCCGGGTAATCCGGACGAATTCAGGCACATGGACGTCCAGATTAGCGGGATTTCCGGATTGGCTAGGTTTTTAAAAAATAACGCACAACACTTTTTAAAAAAATTGTATGTATAAAGTACTACGGTATCATGATATGAACATGATATGTACATACATAATTACTACATATGCAAGTGAATGAACATAATCAGTGTCCAAAAAAGTCAGAGATTTTCCTTTGCGCGGCCGTTCCAATTTTTCCCTAGCCTCAGAATGAGAAATTTTGATGGAGTTTTCAGAATCAATAAAATTGGGAAGCAAATTTTTCCGCGACTTGTTGATCAGCAATGTAGACAGAGATGTCCAGTTAGCAAGACTGAACACGACATCTTTTAAATTTACATTTGTCTGTGTTTTTTCCAAGTTTTCATTGTGCAGAGGATCATTGAGAATCGTCGTAAGAAGCAACTTGATATTTTGAATAACATTGCAACTTGATATTTTGAATAACATTCTGATCCTTGGGTTGGATCAGCGCAGGATTCGGGTTTGCATCATTCTCCATGGACCGTCCGGATTACCGAGGGTTCCGGATTAGCGCGTGTCCGGATTACCGGGGTTCTACTGTAGTTACAATTTTGTTTTATATTATGCAATTATCAATGGTGAAAAACAAATATATTCTTTTGGAATTCACGTTTCAGGAAGTCTTGAAAAGTTCCAAGAGAAAATTTTAAATTATTTTTGCAGAGTTTCATTTTGATATTTAATACACCTCCTTTCAGATAGTTAGATCTTTTTAAATTGTTCATTCTGTCTTGTCTCTTTAATGTATTCTTACGTAGATACATTTTTAAATAGACATTTTTTAGCTTAATTTTGAATTCGATTTAATCTTTGTAAGCAAAAAACGTAACTTGTCAATCCCTTCGCAATCAAGGCACTCTCATTCTTATCTTACAAATCGATTCGTCTAATTTGCGCATGCTCAGATGCGACATAGTTATTTACAGTAGAACCCCGGGAATCCGAACCACAGAAATCCGAAATTTCGGATAATCCGAGAATCATTTTTTGTTAATTTGCTGAAAAATGAAGAAAAAATAACAATTACTAATCAGAAACAAAGCTAATGTTTATTCCTATCTTAAAAGAAGCATTTGAATTGATCTTTAAGAATGAATATAGCACCTTAATTAGGAGAAACAAACTCAGATACTTCTATTTATCCTCAACATGTTTGCCACTGCACCGTGCGAATCAACACGTGCTTCTTTCGGTACGCCTTCACAGAGCGCTCAGGGTCAGTAATCTACAGCATTTGATATATCAAGAGTATTTTACCGAATTTCTCGGATAATCTGAATTTCCCGGAATCCGAACAAAGGTCAGCCCAATTAGTGTGGATTCCCGGAAGAGTAGTCGGTTCCATTAGTCGTGACTTGGATATATATATTTCAAAAACAGCTAGAAAATATCACTGGCCTGTTGAAGGATTTGGAGAGTGGAAACAGCGCAATTTGATGGAGACCAGGAATAGGATTAACAAAAATAGAGGAATAATTATTAATAGAGGTATTTTCTTTAATAAGCATCCTAAAAAAGAAATTGATAATTTGGAAAGAAAATTTATTGTTACTATTGTTGACAAAGCCGCGAATAATTTCTGCATTATGTGTGAATTCCACTTTAAACAGATTATTGTTAATGAATATAATTCAAACGAAACCTATCAACTAATTAATTTCAGCAAAAAA